>JALLAP010008082.1:0-19368 GCA_036939355.1 Thalassiosira profunda | reverse complement strand
GTCGAAGTACGAATTCTTGCCCGATGTCATCACCGCGGCAGGAGGGGCCGTGTACGAGGTGCCAGTATTGAAGGGCCAAACTCTCTTCATCCCCAGCGGGTGGATCCACGCCGTGTCCACCCCCGAGGACAGCCTCGTCTTTGGAGGGAACTTCATTCACCGGCATTCGCTCGAGATGCAGCTGGGCATTTATCGTCTGGAGAGGCAGATGAAGGTGGGGAAGGAGTACAAATTCCCCAATTATCAGCGGCTGCTTTGGTATGCGGCGAGGGACTTTCTGGAGGAGTGCGATCGATTGGTGGAAGGGCAGCCACCCCAGGATGGCGAAAGTGCCAATGAGTTCCGAAAGGAGGTAATGTGCGCTGCATATCCTCGTCACGTGCTGAGGGGCTACAGTGCTTTGTCGAAGGAGCTGGCACGATGGCTATCCCCGAAGGCGACGAGGCACACAATCGAACAGTATCCGGAGAACGTGGATGTGAAATCAGTTTCGACGAGGCTGAGCAAAATCATGGTGCAGTGCGATGCCTAGATGATGGGCGGAAAGCCCCTGTTGCTGATTGCTGACGAGAGGTCCCATTTATCGTGGTACAAATGCATTAAGTACATATCATTTCCACCCGCGCTCCACCCCTCCCTCTCTTCCAGCACCTGACAATGCACTCTCTCTCTTGATCTCTCAGTCCTTTTTGCGGAGTTCTCAGCACAGAATCCTTCTTCTCGACGAGGCTGTAAATTGATTGCAGCATCTCGCGTCATTCGAAGGAATCATGTGCATTGTGCTCTCCTCATGAACCAGATATATTGTCGCCTAGATTTCCCCGGCCAATTTCTTCTCGCACTGGCTCTTCCCGATCAGCATCGCCTTCTTCTTGTGCGCGGAAATCACGTCACCTAAGAATTTCTCCGAGCTAGCCTGCATATCCATTCCTGCGTGGAGTGAGTTGTTGTTTCAATTGATGGGACATCAAGGAGGATGCGAGCAACTTGTCAACAAGTAAGCACAGTTGTCACTCACCGCACTCCGGACACGTGTGCTTGCTGACGCCCCCACCCGCCGTGCACTGTCCCGTCTGCCAACCCGGACAGCGCTCCTCCTCCGCCACCCCGCGGAGAGCGCTGTCGATGTGTTTGCCTCATCCGGCCCAAGTGGCCTTGCCGCACGTGGCACAAGTATCCTTCCAGCACATGTTTCGCAGTCCTCGACGAGAGATGGGTGGACAAAGAGGTGAGATGATGTTGACGCACGGGTTGATGTTTCGGCCGGGATGGATGTTTGATGAGGTTTGATGCTGTTTGATGTCTGTTCTCTGGAGTCGGGGAACAAGTCGCAAGCTAATCTCCTAACTTTCCTCGTAAAAAAATAAATTGCGCGACTGACATGAACCGCGCACCCGCCCGGGGAGCAAAAGCAGGGGAGCAGCAAAGCAGAGGAATCGGGAGCAAAGGGCATCGCAAGCAATTGTGAGGAGTAGGCGAGCGGGGCGTGGAATAATGGATGCTGTCAACGCCGAGGAGGCGCCGTCGGCGCCGTCGCCCTCCGGGCGCGCGGCTAAGCGCCTGCGGTCTGCACCCAATGACGATGACCACGACGGAGGGGGGAGGCTCGAGTTGTCACCTCCTCCCGAATGTCGCCTTGAGCTGCCTCCGGAACTGTGGGCGGGGGCGATGGAATGTAAGTGGAGGGGTCGGGCGGTTGATTTCTTTGCTATGTGACAATAACAATGTGAATATTTTGCAATGGTGCACGCTCAATTTTGGTGCACGCTCAATTTCATTGCAGACCTCCCCTTCGCCTCCGTCCTGTTGTGTGGCGCAGTGTCGCGCTCGATGCTGCATGAGGCAATGCCCCGGCTCTCCAGGTTCCGCATCGACCACCCAAACCAAATGAATCTTGCAGTTGCTTCTCGATTCCGGGATGTCGAAGAGATCCACATCAACTCGCTATTTCGCCTGGTCGTCGAGGATGAAGGGACTGACGAGGAGAGCAGAGTGGTCGAGGTCGACGACGAATCGAGGAACAGGGTGGCGACATTCCTCTCACGGTTTGATACGAAGCTGCGGAGGGTACATTTTGGAGCGCAAACCAGAGAGGGGGAGACCATTGATGGTTTTGCATCTGCATCGGGGCATTTTTGGGAGGGAGAAGGCTACCCAGAGGAGGGGTCAAAGGAAAGCACTTGGGCCTTTCTGGATCACGTTGCGGCAAACTTCAGGTGCAGAGCGTTGTCTCAAAGGCTGGAAATCTTTGGGCTGTGCTGCCCAAACTCTGCGAATGGGGAATACTCATCCGATGGCACTAGCCACTGCGACACATGCCTGAATGCGTGCCGGAGTTTTCCTCTGGAATCGGTTCTTTGCTTCGAGTGCAGAGGGTCCTCCATACAGAGCACCCGCTCAGGGAGGGCGCATAGCCTCGACGTTTGTGTGGAAAGGGCCCAGATTGAGAGCATATTCGAAAGCAGGCCGGGGGGACGTGATTTGCTTCGTTCAGAACGACGTTTGTTGCACCTTTTGGGCAGGGGAAGCCTGTATAAGATTGCGGCAGAAGATGGCGCACGTGCAATCCATATTGTCAAGTACAGAGAGGAGCAGTTGGACGAGATCAAACGTGTGATCGAATACGCCGAGCTGGACGTCAAGCAGTTGTCGATGCAGGGGCTATCAGATGCCGTCATGAGATCCTTCACAAAGGGCGAGTGCGATCCAATTCCGGCAAAGAAGGACCGCTATTTTTCGGAGGCTTCCCTCGATCATCTCGTGGAGAACATAGGCCTCAATCTCGATCGAAACGAGATTGGCGCTGATGCAGCTGGCCTGGTTGAACACGCGCGGCAGATTGCATGGGCTGCGAAGGACGAGAATGACTTCGATGATATCCTGGTCGATTGTCTCAAGCTCGTTCGGCACTTCACTGATCTTGATGACCCACCCTTGCATCAAATCACCGACGCAATTCCTTTTTTAGTCGACTGCCTGTCTGGCCCCGCTGAACACAAGGAAATGGCAGTCACTACGCTGAAAAACATTCTGGTGAAGGGCGCTTATGAGTACAAGGCGATGGTACTTGTAGCCAAGCCCATCCCAAAATTCAGCCGGTTGCTGGAATCAGACAACGTCAACATTGTCAAAGCTGCTGCGCAGGCGGTGGCCATCATCGTCAAAACTGAGGGCGTCAGTGGAGTGTTGCAGTCGGTACACAAGAGGTCATTTTTCGCTCGCTTGGTCAATGTTCTTGATTCAGAAGACGATGAATGCGTCCAAAGTGCACTCAAGGTGCTGGTGGCCAGTCTTTATACCAATCGAGATCACGTGAAGACTATGGTTGACAAGGGGCTATTTCCTCCTGTCGTTCGTTTGTTGAGGTCGCCTACCGCGGGATGCAGTGTGTCTGAAAGCTGCTCCAAGTTGCTCGGCAAAGTCCTCGAGCATGAGTTGATGGAGCAGGCTCATGTGAAACAAGTGCTGGACTCTGGCCTAACCTCGTTATTGGTGGGGCTTGTGAGCACACAGCAGGCCCGCAACGTCCCAAGTCATATTCAAATGAAATTGCTTTCAACCTTGGTGCAGATATCGGCGTCGTCCGATGGATGCTCTTCGGTGAAAGCTGTATCCGCGCTAGGAAAGATTGGAGACATCTCTGGCTACCACAACGAACTGGTGTTGAAAGCAGGCATTGCCCAGCCTCTATTGCAATTACTGATCTTTGGCGGGGAGTCCGCATTGAGAGTTGCATCTGAGACTCTTGCAATTTGCACACGGCGAAGCATGCACACGCCTCGACAGACGCAGTTCGACTTTTCATTGGCAAAGTCTTGCATGAGTGTTGCGACAGAGCTGCTGACAAACCGCGATGACAAGACGATGTTGAATTGCTGCTGGGCATTGTGCAACATTCTGGAAGGCTTGAGTGCGTCGGAGATACATGGCGTGATCAATATTGGTTTTGTCAAACGGTTGGTGAAGTTGGTATCGAAGGGGCGGGCAGATGTGCAGAAGCCAGCGATGATGTCTATTTACCACGTATCCGTGGCTGGCGGCGAGTGCATTCAATCCATCGTGGACTCGGGTTGGATGAAGTGCATCAGGGATGCATTGATGTTCAGCCCAGAGGACAAGATAAGGGAACTTGCGTGCTCAATCGTTGGCAATGTCGTCGGGGACGCGCAACATATCCAGGCTGCCATCGACGCAAAGGTCTTGCCATGTGTGCTACAGAGGCTGCCACTCCAGCAGAATGTCCTATCGGCGCTTGCGCCAACGGCTGCAGTGAAGTCACTGGCGCTGAAGACTGTCTGCAAGGTAACTGAGGTCGGTGTTGCATCGCAGGTGAAGTACCTTGTGGCACATAGCTGCACCAAAAGGCTGTGCACGTTGCTCCATGATGGAGATCTCGACAAAGCGCTAGTGGCTATCGGGGCGCTAAAGAATGTGAGTTTCGCCGTGCCACTCTCCAAATCGCTCTCCCATTTTACAACTCACTTTTATTGCAGATGCTTGGCGTTGGCAAGGTGGCTGGGGCACATCACGACGTTCGATCGATGGAGAGGAAGATTGGCGAATGGCAAGACGAAATTCTACGCCTCCAGCACGCTGAGAAGCGTGTGGCAATGCTTCGAGCGAAGAAGGCACGGCTCGAGTTCAATGCCAACCAAAAGCAGACAATTAGGTTGAGTGCTGAATTTCAGCGACTGAAGCGTGTGTTCGAGGCGGAGCTTGGAAAAAAGCTTTTGTTTGCGATGGAGCTTGGACAGCAGCCCTGGTTCTATGAATACATGGAGGATAGTAAGTTCAGTGCTTGGGCTTGCCAGAAACGCTCGTGTGTACTCACTCTTTCTATCCCTCGCAGTGGTATCTTCCTACGGAGCAACGCCAAACCCAACGTTATGCCTTGCTCAGGTGCTGTACAAGATTCACAGTCGCCATCTCCACGCGAAGATGAAGCAGGATGCCCTTCGGAGAGAATTGAACACAACTTTACCTCTATACAACCTCCCAACAAACCTTGCTGGTGTCAACGAGGCATTGAAGCAATCTATTTCGACCGTGCTTTTGCTGAAAGCTGTGAGGTCGAGCTATCCGAGGAGTTTGCAAATCAACGAAGTCGAATTAGGGCTCGAGAAGATCTTTATGTGCGTGGATGATGATGATGAGATGCTCAAGACAGGGGGCGTTTGCGGCAAGGAGAACTTCGAAGGCGATTCGGTTGCTGAAAGGTTGAAGAGGCGAAAGTTGCAATCGATTACAAACGCGAAGAAGAAAGCCAGACGGAAAGGGCCGTCCAAAAAGGGGGCAAAGAAAGAATGAAGTAGAGATAGCAGACGACTGCAGTCTTTAGCATCTATGGTCCTATATTGAATCTCATCCCTCCTCCATCAGAGCTCCATGCAGGCGACGTACCCAATTCATTCTGAGGACGAAAAAGAAAATTGCCCCCCAACCACCCCAAACCCACAAAGATCTAGCTGCTCTCGTTCATGCTCAGCGTCCTCTTCCGCTTGCTCGGGTGAACCAGCTCTTCCTCGTCGTCCACAAACGGGGTACCGAACAGCCGATCTCCTGCATCGCCCAACCCCGGCATGAGATCGCCATCCGCGCTCAGCTTTTCGTCGATTGCTCCAATTGTAATTCCTACGTCAGGATGGTATTTCAGCAATTCCGAGAGACCCTTTTTCGAGGCAATCACCGAAAGGACGTGGATCTGGGGCGCACCCCACTGCGAGCGCGATTGGAGTGATTGGAGAAGTGAGTTTGTGAATAAGGCGGCAGTCAACAGATGACGTAGAATCAAAGGCACCAAATCAACTTCGGCGTGAGGACTTTCTCTCCTGCTTTGCCCCCGCCCCCAATCAGCACGCGAACACTATTTCTCATTTGAGATTCGGACGAACGTCCGGAAAGTTGCAACCAGCAATTCTCTTTCTCCGCCCAACTTTCTCACAAGTACTCGATATGCCTGCTTGGCTTTCATTGAAATACTCCCTGCGCCTCTACCCAGACGAGTATCAACTCACCTTCTTCAATATCCCCACGACGCTGATGAGCGTCGCACTCGTCGCAATCAGCGGATCCAGCACGTACGCCACGTCCACGTCGCACACCTTCGGCAGCCGATTGTAATACTGCACCGGCATCAACGCCTTCGAGCGGTACATGCCAATGTGATGGACCGTCGCGCTGCTCACCAGCTCGAGCATCGGATCGACCATCCCCAACCCGCTCCGCAAGATGGGAATCAGCGCCACTTTGTCGTTGATCTTCTGCCCCACCGATTCGACGTGGTCCTCGTGGTTGGTGGCGGGCACGGTGAGGGGAATTTCCCGCGTGGAAAGAGTGGATGTGGCCTCGTAGCCGAGGTGAAAAGTGATCTCGCGGAGGGTGCTGCGGAAGCTGCTGGGCCCGGTGCTCGACGAGCGGAGGACGGAGAGCTTGTGCGCGAGGACGGGGTGCTTCGACACGTGGACGTTGGGGCCGTAGGGGGCGGTGAAGCTGGGCTCGACCTTGGCGGGCGAGGGTTTCAATGCGGCAGCGGCAGCGGCCGCGGCGGCCGCAGCGGCGGGGGAGGACGTCTCCCCATCGGCGGTCTTCTTCTCGTCTTCCATTTTTGCGAGGGTGCAGAGCGGATCTATCGAGGAGTGGTGGGCGGCTCGCAGCGGCATAGATGGTAGGGGCGGGCCGATCGGTCGAGGGCGCTACGATACTGGGATTGCAATCCAAGAATTATGAGGGGCTGGGGGCGTTGGAATGGCGAGGGGGCTGGATTCCGCTTCAACTTGGCGTCGTCGCCATCGTTGTTCTGCAAACGGGAGGCTGACGACTGACGCCGAGCGAATTCTTCTTTCACAGCCGTGCCAAGAATCTTTGTTATCGCTTTTAGATAGGTACGTAAGTACCTACCATTTTGTGGAACTAGGCATAGTACGTACTGGTACGAGATATGACGAAATTGTGACAAAGTACGTACATACGAGTTCGACTAAAAACACATCTTGTGTCGAGCAATGACAAAGATCCGCGGGCGGGCGGACCCCAAGCTAGCAAGAAGCAAGCGGCAGGAGGCACGACGATGGCAAAGAAACGGACAAAGAAGAGGGCGCCGAAGAAGAGGCGGGGCGGCGGGGATGAATCGGGTGCTGCTGGCGCCTGCGTACTGGATGGGGGCGTCGAGCAGCCGGGCGTCGCGCCTAGTCCCGAGGAGCCCGGGCGCGACGATGAGCAACGGGAACCGCCGCCAAAGCTAAAGGAGGAGGATGCGGTTATCAGCGGCAAAGGCGATATATTCGTCAATGGTGAGCGAGAGGTCACGAGGAGCTTTTCCGCCTCTGAACGCTCTCGTATTTTGTTGGCAAGCATGAACTTCGAGCTTACTAAGCAAGGCGAGTATCCTCCCCTCTCCTTGGAGAGGGGAGACCTGGTCGTCGAGGCCAAGATGGAGGAAGGGTTTGATAGATACAAAGAGCATTCCGAAGAGCCATGCTCAGTGCCAATGACGTATGAAGAGTATTGGGCATTGACCGAGGATATTATTCGAGTTTGGGAAGAACAAATAATGTCAGATGGGTTCGGCTTCATTGCTCATCTGATGGAGGGGGACCTCAACGAGGAAAGGCTTGTCTATACCGGTTCGGTCATGCCCTGCCATCCATTCGACGCCCTCGTCTTTCTGATGGAAGATCAGTATTCATGCCTCTTTGCGGAGACGAGCCACATGAGACCGCGGGCAGCTATCGTCACTGACATCCTGGACAACCTCAGCCCCGCCCAGGCCACCTTCGTCAGAGAAAACAACCGCACGTTCCGGGTGCTTTTCATGAATTACAAGGGCTGCTCCGTCAATAGGTTCTTTGATACAAAAGAAGATATCACACAAGCTGATTTGGTGCGTTGGAAATCTCTTGGTGGGGGCCATGGGGAGGATGAGGATGATACCCCAATTCAGAAAAGGGATCTCCCCCAAAATGCCATCGCGATGGTTGCCAAAGTGCGTAAATGCTCCCAAAACAAGGCAGTGCGGCTCCTGAAAGCGGGAGGGGGCGACATTATCAGTGCAGTGGCTCACGATACTCCACCCGATCTGCCAATGATGACTTCTCCTTCGCAAAGGGCACGTCATTGCAGGGCCCGCACAATGATGTTCATGGAACTCACGCGGTGGGTATTGATCTGTCGTCTCGAGACCGGCGACGCGAGATCGCGTCCTTTCACTAGAGTGGTTAATGGGGAATGCGAGGACACAATTTTCTTCCGCGCAGATATAAGTGCTTTGGACAGGTACTCAAAGGCATAGGCGAAACTACAACGTCCTCATTCGTGACCAGCGACAAGTTGTTCTGTGTTCCAAACCAAGCAATATCCAATGCCAATACACCAGAAAATAATTCTTTAGCCAATCTACAACCGACATTCCCACCTTTCAAGCTCTGCCACCCGCTTTGCTCCTCCTGTTGCTGCTTCCTGCTCCTTTGATGTAGCGGTATGTCCTCTTCCGTAATCGCCGCGTCCTCTCCACCAGACGATCCACGAACAACACCAGGCTTTTCCTCGGTTTCATCGCGATGGACATGACGAAGATGCTGACAACGGAGCTCACCAGCGACACCAGATTGGTATTCACTCCGAACGTTATCTTTGGCAGAGAGATTGATCCAGTAGAAAGGAGCTGTTGCACCAACCCTGCCAAGAAGCCCAACCCACCGCCGGCCAAGATCAATGTCAGCTCATCCTCCTCGAAGATGGGATGCAGCACCCTCTCAAACTGTGCCGATGTCATGGCCATCATGCGAGCTCGCAAAGTCTTCTCAATCTCCAGTGCTTCGTCCACGTATTCGTGCAGGTCCTCCAGGTAATCGTAAAGGCTTCCGCACAGCCTGGCCGCGGCAGTGTTCAACTTCCTCTGCTTCGACTCTTCCAGATCCACCGTTCCCAGCGTAAATGTGCTCGTGAATTTGGAGAATCTCCGCGCCAGAAGCTTCTCCCACGCCAGCAATGTTGTCGGGTCCGTGAGCATGGACTTCCAAATCTGTCGAGATGTGAGCACATTGTTCGCGAAGAAGTTGCTAAAGTCCGCCGACACCTCGTTCTGGCGACGGAGGAAGAGCCCCTGGAGGACGATGGGCCCGATTTTGAAGGGATTGACCGGCTCGAAGATCCACTTGAGCGCCAGCCAGTTCGTGGCCAGACCAACGATGAGCCCGCCCACGCTCAAGGTCCAGGGATTGTCCCAGTACAACGACACGACCAGCTGAATCAAGCCCAGAAAGAACCCAAACAGCAGCCCGCTGTCCACCAGAAAGGTTAGCTCATCCTTCCCCGATACCTGAAACAGCTTCCCCAGCAGCGATCGGTCCCCCATCATCTTTTCCACCACGCAGTTCCTCAGGTTGCAAATAGTCCCAATGTTCTTTTGGACGTCCACCGTCAGCTCCCGGAGAAATTCGTGGGCCACCTTTTGCTGGACGAAGCCGCCCGTGTTCGCAGTATAATTGGACGCAAAGTCAATCACCCCCTTCGATTTGTCGGCGAGGAGCTCGTCGATGAACGGCTTGATCATCTTGCCGCTCTGGGGCTGGAGGATGTTGGCCACCGTGTCCGGATCGAGCCGCTGTATGATCTCCTCCATCGTCAGGAGTTCGTTGATTGTGGTGTTCACCATCGCCTCGGACATTTTGAGCGTTTTCGCCGGGATGATGCCCTGCCAGCCGAACAAGCCCAGGGGTTCCCCCTCCACTCTGTATATCGGCAGTCCCCGCCATCTGATGGGATAGAATATCATTTGCACGGCCAGGTAATTCGTAAACCTGGGGTTGCAGAAGGAGGATCAAGGTCAGAGGGACGGCTGGATATGTGAGACACATCTTATGCACAAAATCAGCACTCACCAACCCACAAACCCGGCGATCAGCGGTATCAAGCTGTACGTCTTCCAGCTGGACAGGAACGTCGTGATTCCGTGGCTGAAAACCCCCTTGGCAATGGAGGTGGTCGCCAGGACGGGGTCTATCGGCGTCACGTGCCTCACCATCGACGTGCGAGGTGAAGGTGAACCGTTGTTTCTGAATCTATGTTGCAATGGCGACGATTTTTGAGGATTCCTCTCACGATGCACTCGTTTTCTGGATGTGTGCCCGGGAGAGAAGGCGGCCGCCGTGTGTATCGGCGCCAGCGAGGTCGGGCAGCAGGACGTTGCAACGGCGGTGGCCGCGAGGAAGCTGGGCAGGCGCCGCATACTATTCGCCTATTTACCAGGCTGTGAGGTAGAAATTGACGCTCCAACGACTAAGAAGGGATATGCTAGGCACAAGTCAACGACAGGAGATCATCGGCAAGGCATCATTTGGCTCCGTCGGGCTGTGGAGGCGTCGCATCGAGGTCGGAGGTCGAGGGCTTCCTCGCCCGGCAAAAGTGAGGAGGCCGGCGCGGGAGGCGGGAGGGAGGGTCGGGCGGACGGAGGGACTCGGCCACTTCCACTGCCCACTTGCAAATTGCAAAATCGATCCCCCCGCCCTTGCCCATTATCTACACATGCACCTTCTCCGCCCGCGGCCCTCCTGGCTCCTGGCACCCTCGCCCACCGGCAATAATAACCATGAGCTCCCTCGCCGCTACGCAGGCCGACGGCTACTACATCCCGCCGTCCTACCACGATTCGGGCGCCTACAAGAAGAAGTCCGTCTCTCAACACAACCAACCCGGATTCAAGGGCCACAATCAATTTCTCCAGCGCAACGTCTGCCGCTTCGAATTGCCCTTCGATGGATTCTGCACCAAGTGCCAAAACATCGTGGGGAAGGGCACGCGGTTCAACGCCCACAAGGCGCATGTGGACGATTATTTCACCACGAAAATATACGAGTTCACGACGAATTGCAGAGCGTGTCAGGAGTGCGAGTTCAAGATCCGCACCAATCCCAAAGAGAGGACATTTGATTATGTGTCGGGCATTAGGAAGAAGGTGGAGGAATTCGACAGCGCCGAGGCGGGGACGCGCGGCGTCATCGACACCGACTTTGGCAACGGAATATTGGAGTACAAGAATGGCAAACTCGACGCCCCCGACGACGCGGACGGAAATCTGCATCGGTTGGAGAGTCACGTGGCGGGCCACCGCAAGGCCCAGACGGAGCACGAGCACATGGAGTCGTTGATTGGCCTCAATGCGAAACTGTTGGAGGATGCGGACGCCAACGCCTCCATCCGGGCGACCTTTAGAAAGGACCGCAAGGCCAAAAAGAGGAGGCTGGGAGAGGCGGCGGGATTGGGGCTGGGGAAGGGCATCGAACTGGCCGAGGGACGGGCGGAGGATGCGGCCCTTGCCCAAAGAGCGATGCGGAGCCGGGAGGGCGGTCGGGCGCTGCAATCCGAAAAGGATCGATTTCGCAGCGTGCGGGCGGGGGGCATTTTCGGGGCGAAGGGCTCTCCGACGAAGAAGAAGAAGTCTTCGGGGGGCAGACGAGCGGGAGAGAGCGATGCTGCAGCTTCTTCTGGTCAGGGTAAAGCCAGGGGAAGTGGAGCGGCCGATGATGCGACGAAGCCGATGCCGAAGCGGAAGATACCTATTTGCACGCAACCGTTGGGAGGCCAACCGAAGGTGGCAGTGACATCCCCTCCATCGCCCGATCAAGGTGCGTTGGCCGCCTTGTCGGGTTTCTACGCATCTGATAGCGAATAAGGAACGAGCGCGCACATTGGCTTCTTCTGTCTTTCCTATGCACGCTGATAATTGCATCACTGATAGACAACAAGAGGCGCCTGAGGAGAGTGGGAGAGGGGCGGCCCGCTCTCCAACAAGCTTCGTGAGTACAATACAGTTATTGGTTGCGGTGTCTGCGTCCATTAATGTAATCACCACTCGGTTTCTCAGGCAGTGGCCTCCTGGACCCTCGTGCTTTGCACCACGGTCCACTCGCTCAGGCATGGATCGCCTCCCTGGCACGTCTTGCAGTTGCACGCATTCCGCATCTGCTGTAGGAACGGGACCACCACTGCATCGTGGTACGCCTTCCGCAGCCCCGCGCCTGCATTCGGATCCGTCACCGCCAGCGACACCTTCAGCCTCGCCTGCAACGGCGACAACTTCTCCACACCCCCTGGCACCGCGTCCGTCACGGCCGCGGGCCACATCAGCCCGCACGGCGTCCGGGCGTGGAGGCAATAGACGCGACGGGCGGCGTGGTGGGTCTCCCAGAACAACGACGTGACCTCTTCGTGGGTGTGGGGACGGAGGCCCCGCCGCGCGAGGATCTCGGGAGACACGAACCACATGTTGTGCTCGCAACGAGAACAGCCCTCGCGAGGATCGTCGACCTCCATCGCCACGAGACCGAAGCCGTACTTCTCGGTCAAGATTTGGTGCCAAGCCGAAGCGGAGGCGCCATAGTTGCCAAGGGCGACCTTGTCGAATTTGAAGGGGTGGGGCGAGTACATCTGGCGCCAGGCCAACGGTGGGGCAATGTCAGGGTTGAACTCTACCATCTGNCGGCGTCGAACGAGTCCACGTCCACCTTGAAGACGTCCGCGTCCTTCCGCGCCCCGCCGGCCGCGAGGCGCTCGAGCACCGTGTCCGGAGTGAGGAAGCCCCACGAGATCGCGGGCTTCGTCTTCGACTCCAACGCCGCGACGTTGGCGTGCAGCGCCTCCTTCACCTCGTCGTCGCCCTCGAAGAGGATGCCGTCGTACCCCCGGGCGAGGAGGGGGTACGTCGGGTCGTGCTCCTTCCCGTCGCGCGCCCCGATGTTGATGAGGTAGTGACTGCGCTCGTTCGCGGGGACGTACTGCTCCAGGATGGACTCGAAGTCGGGATGGCCGTTGGGCGTCACTTGGGGCGGGGGGAGGGAGGCGGCCAAGGCTGAGTGGGGGCGGTGGACGACCGTCTTGGGATCGCGCAGCCCGCCCAAGCGATCGGCGCTCGACGTGTCGACGACGCGTAGGGCACGACGGACCTGATCGACGGGAGACGACTTGTGGCCTCCAAGGAGGAACCCCGACCAGGCCGCGACGCCGAGGACGGAAAGGACGATTTGATGCCGCTGTTGCATTGTTGCTGTCGAAGAGTTGTTTGAGTGGGAGCTGTAGAAGAATTGTGAACTCAAGCAGTACCTAGCATGTTGGGAAGGCAGCGCAGTGCGTGCAAATGGGCAAGAAGGCAGAGGCGCAAGAGTCGTCGTTGGAGTCATGTCGATCGGGTCATTGGTCTGCTCAGCAGCTCGGCGCATTGGCAGCATGGCAGATTGGTGAGAGACGGAGAGAAGGCGGGAGGTCATTGTGACTGTCTCCCTTGCTGAACGAAGCTTGCAGCACAGCGGAAGCTCGTGCACCGAGTTGATGGGCTCATAACCAATCCACAAAATCTTTGCGCCCGCCCAAGCAAACCAAAGATCTTGCCACATTTCCCGCCTTCCCGCGGCCACGCTCACTCTTAGCACCCGCCCGCCCTATCCATCACCCAACCGCACCAGCATCATGGCCGACGACCGCTCCCGTTCCCGCTCCCGCTCGCGCTCCCCCGACCGCGGCGCGGCCGCCGACGGGGCCCCGCCGCCCGCCGAGGGCGACGCTCCCCCTCCGACTGATGGAGCCCCTCCTCCCGCTGAAAATGGCGGTGGGGACGCCCTGAACGGCGGAGGAGGAGAGGGAGGCGGGGACGAGGTCAAGCTCTACGTGGGCAACCTCGATTACGGTGCGTTTTGCAATTATTGTTGGCTGGCATGGCGGAGAAATTTCATTGGGGCCGCCCGGAGATTGATCATTTGGCAATGCGTGGGATTGAATCTTGTAGAGACGCCGTCATGAATGTTAGCCATCCCATCCCATGCCCCCAATTGCTCACCACCCCTCTATATTAATTGCAATTATATATCACATCAGCCACCGACGAGTCGCGCCTCCGCGAGGTCTTCGGCGCCTTCGGCTCCGTCACCGACGTCTTCCTCCCCATGGAGCGCGGCACCAGCCGCCCCCGCGGCTTCGGCTTCGTCACCCTCGCGACCCGCGCGGCGGCCGAGGAGGCCATCGCCAAGATGGACCAATCCCAGCTCGACGGGCGGACCGTGCGCGTGAACGAATCCAAGCCCCGCGGGGAGGGTCCCGCGGACCGCGGCGGCTTCGGGGGAGGGTCCCGGGGCCTCGGCCCCGGGGGGTACGGCACCTTCAACCCCCAGGGGAGCGCGGAGGTGAAGCTCTACGTCGGGAACCTCTCGTTCGACACCACCGAGGAGTCGGTGCGGGGGATGTTCGAGCAGTACGGCGCCGTGACCGACTGCTTCCTCCCCACGGACCGCGATTCGGGGCGTCCCCGCGGATTCGCGTTCGTGACCATGCCGGCCAAGGAGGCCGAGGTTGCGTGCGGGAAGGTCAACGGGATGGAGCTCGACGGGAGGAGCTTGCGCGTCAACGAGGCCCAGCCCAAGGGTGAGTGGTGAATTTTGGGGGGAGTTGGGGATGTGTGTTTGCAAGGGGAAAAGTTTATTGTCTCACGGTCAAATCTCACCCCTTTGGTTTCATGGCTATTCTATCTACACCTCAGGCATGGGCGGGGGAGGACGTGGCGGCGGCGGAGGATACGGGGGCGGTGGATACGGAGGCGGGGGAGGAGGCTACGGAGGTGAGTGTTATTTTTCATGACTGTGCACATGATGTGCACAGATTTTGTACTTGAAGTGTCTCACCCCACACTTGACTTGTTTACGCCCACATTGCAGGAGGTGGATATGGAGGCGGGGGATACGGCGGCCGTGACGACTACGGCGGCGGGCGTGGTGGGGGCTACGGCGGCGGGGGAGGTGAGTTTTGCCGTTGTCGATGCGCACAAGGGGTCGATCTCCGCCTCATGACACACACCTCTCACCCCCAACACTTTGTACGTGTATGTCTGCCATCAGGAGGCTACGGGGGAGGAGGAGGAGGATATGATGACTACGGTGGACGTGGCGGCGGAGGAGGTGGGTTTTGTGGCTCCGTTTTGTCTGCACCCTGAAGATGTGATGACCTTCCCCTCTGGACATCTCTCACTCACCTTTTGGGTGTACCTTATTTCTGCCATCAGGAGGCTACGGAGGAGGCGGGGGATACGACGATCGCCGTGGCGGCGGAGGAGGATACGGCGGCGGCGGTGAGTGTCTTACTGCTCCCCGTCTTTCTTCTTCCTTTCTTTCATTTGTCTCACACACATACCCCCTTCTTCGTTTCTTGTTGCAATTCCAGGCGGAGGCTACGGAGGCGGCCGCGATGACTATGGTGGTCGTGGCGGCGGAGGCTACGGAGGCGGCGGCGGGGGAGGATATTCGGGAGGCGGAGGGTACGGAGGCGGCGGGTATTAGATCGTTGGTAAGTTGCGGTGTGATGTGGGTTTGAGGAGGGTGTTGGGCGAAGGCTTCCCGAAGACACGAGATCCCAGAAGACTTGCGCTCCAGACGAGTGTTCCAGAAGCTTGCGCTCCGAGAGAGAGAGTGGTTTGTTCCCGAAGCTGAATCATCGACCGAAGAAGTTCGAGTGTTCCAGAAGGCTAGCGCTCAGAGAGTGTTCCCGATCTCGAGTCCCTGAAGATGGCCCTCCGAGAAAGGCGTTATGCCCCTGAAGATTGGACGAGCTCCAGAGAGAACCTGCAGAAGGATTCATCCTGTCCCTGTCACGAGGAGAGAGACCCGAGATTGCTTCCTTGCTACCTTCCGGTCTGCGTCCCTTGAGTTCCCTTTGGAGATGGTTCTTCCCTGAAGGAAGGCCCTCGTGGGTCGTGTTGAGTTGGGGTGCAGCTGCTCCTAGTTCCAATTTCCCGATGTCCCTGAAGTTCGAAGCGTTCCTGAAGTTTGCGTGGTCCGGAAGGTTGCGAGCCCCGTTGCCTCTTCAATATCCGGCGAGGCTTTTGGGTGATAATCCGGGTGGCTGGTCGCTGCCTGTGAGTACCGTTCTCCCCATTTGCAGGTTTGTCCTGTCAGAGCCAGAAGTCCCTGAAGTGAGAAGAGATCCTGAAGCTTCGTCGCCAGCAGCTGAGCGTTAGACGAGAGTGTACTCTGGTTAGCTGCACGCTGTCCCCGAAGGAAGATCCAGTCCATGGCTGAGTGTCGCGAAGACCCGAGAGACTGACGGCTCAGCTTCAGCGAGTTCGACAGACGACTGGTTTGGCCCGAACAAAAGCGCTGTCATTCGAGATCAGGACACCTTACCTTTCCCAACGCCCTCCTCTCACCCTTGTTCGCTGCCAAGCCAGCGACAAGATCCTCACCGATGTTTCTCTCTTCTGTCTCTTTCAGGTAGCTCAAGTCCATCTCCTCGGGGTTGTTTGTTTGGTTGATTCAAGGATGTGCTTTGGCGCACAGGCTTGTGCCGTCCCTGGCCGTTTGAGCCAAGGATGGCCTTCGAGATCAAGAGGCTCCATCTTCTGCATCCGCGATGATGCGGAGATGGAGCCATCCAGTAGGGAATCGTGTAGTCTCCTTGGAGGTCCAATGGATGAGGTGTAACGATAAACGTTTGGGGTTCACACGGGATGCTCTGTGTGGATGAGTTGAGTTCGAATAGGGTGCTTTCGTTCCCGTGGGCCATGTGGTGGGCAGCGTGGTTTCAGTTCTGTCCTAGTCAGGTGACCTTCGGCAATTGCACCGAAATGAAGCGAAGGAGGGGACTACGAAACTTCTGGCGTTGTCGATGCAAAGATGCTGCTCTTGTATCACAACACGACCCGCGAGATGCTTCATGGGACATCGCGCGTCAGGCTGGACGACTTTGAGATCAGAACGAACGGTCGTAGGGTCTTCCAATCCCTCGCAAACGGTCATGTGCGACAAAGTGATTAGAGACTGGAGTCTTCCTGATCCTTCTGCCAAACATTCCTCGCTGGAGGAGTGCAACAGCCAACTGTCCATTCCCTCTGCCACACGCAACAGTTCGGAAAATGCCTTGCTGGGCTCTGAGTTCTGACCACCCATTCCGAGAAGCCTATCTCATCTTCGGTAGCTACCTTGTATCCGGCGAGACCGCGCAGATCTGGGATCTGCATTCGAGCAAGCACTCTGGCCATGCCTACGCGGCACCAGTGTTGGATATCTCATGCTCGGCTCTGTTCCTCGGTTGTTGTTTTGTCGTCACGTTCGTGTTCCTGTTCTATTCGAGCTGCTGTAGCAAAGGTAAGTCGCCGAGACATCGCCTCCTTGTTTCGATAACCATAGTGTTACAACTATCAAATCGATGTAGCAAGAATTGTGGGTGCTCCTCTCGGCCCATGCGTATTGCATCCCTGAGAGAGCTCACCCTCCCCTTTCCGAGGACGCAAGCACATTCATCGTTCATTCATTGCACTCTTTACTTGTCGAACCGGATGCGGAGCTTCTTCCCGGTAGCGCTGCTGCTCAACAATCGAACAATGTCGTCGTGCGCCTTCTCCAGCGTGGTGTCTTCGAACTGTGTGCTACTCCACCCATCCGGTCCCTTCAGCCCCGCGTTGACCTTGCCCGACGCCCGGAGCATTCTCGGAACCATCGACATCATGCCCCCATCCCTCACCCAATTCGTAAGCAAAAACCCCTTCAATTCCTTTTTGCGATAGATGAGATCCGAAGGCGTGATATTGGAGCACTTGCCCGCCAATCCGCCGTAGGTGTAGACCGTTCCTTTGGGAGGCATGCAATCCAACAGGTCGCCCGTCATCCGTCCCGAGACGGCGTCGAAGGCGCACGTGCAATCCAGCTCCTTGATCTTCCGTTTCAGCTCCTCCTTCCATTTTTCCATACTCTCCTCGTCGCTTCCCGAGCCAGTGACGACAACGTGCTCAGCACCTAATTTTCTCAGGATCTCTGCCTGCTCCTCCCTCCTCACGACATGGATCACGTCCACATCCTCCTCCGGGGCGAGCTTGGCAATCATCTGCCCCAATTGGCTTGCCGCAGCGGTATGGACAAACGCAGGGCTCTTCTCCTTGTTCACGGCCGTGTCGAGGATGCCAATGGCCGTGTACGGATTGACAAAGAAAGAAGCGCAGTCCTCGATGGGCACGTCATCGGGCATGTTGAAGCAACTCGAGGCGTCAACGCTCACATACTCCGAGTACGAGCCCTGCCCCTTCGTGAGGCCGATGAATCCCACCTTGGCTCCGATGGAGAATCGGTAGGTGGCCAGCCCGCCGCCGGATTGGACGACGACGCCGCAGCCCTCCTTGCCCATGGTCAGGGGATACTTGGATGCATTGGATTTGTACCACTCGCCGTAGTCTGAGGGGTTGATGGGCGCCGCCACGACGCGGATCCTATCCGGACGGAGGATGTTAGTATCCAGCACCAACGCAATCGTATGAAACAATAAGTGCACATGAACACATAATCAACTCACAACAGCTCGCCGCTCTTCGGAGAGGGCACGTCCGCCGTTTCGACCTCGATCTTGCAGCTGGCCACGTCGTGGCCGGGCTCCTTCGCCACGAGGCGCTTCATCGTCGCGGGGACGTCGCTCGCCATGATGCTGTGTCTACTGCAACCCTACCGCACAGATCTATCGACATTTATCTCCCTTGGCAACCACCAACGCAAGAGCAGCGAGACATACATAGCATGCATCGACCAGCGAACCCTCTCCGCCCTCTCCTCCATCCAGCTCTCCTCTCATCATCTCAGGCGGGCGACGTCTTCGTCTCCGGGCTCGTCGTGCGTCACCTCCGCGGCTCTCTCGGACAACACGTGTCCCAACTTCACTGCGAAGCATTGGCCGCCTCCTCCCTGCTCCACCAAGCTTTGCAAAAAAATGCCGATGGGATAGGCGTGCTCACAACTCGTGCTCATATTGTTCTTTGCAAAGCCAATCCCATCGCAGCCATGCTCGTCCGATACGGCGCCTCCCTCGCCGCCCTCTCCTCGGCGGCCGCGGCCTTCAATGTCGGCGGCCGCCCTCCGCTCGTCGCCCCGAAGCCGGCGACCGCGAAGCATGCCGTCGCTTTGCCCCTCGACGTGCCCCTGGCGCCCTCCGACGAGGCATCCACAAAGACCCCGCCGTCGCTCCTCGATCCCGAAGATCGGTGGATCGCCGACCTCGACTACGCCGCGTTCGGAAAGGAGGTGGCCGCACTCGGCAAGGATCTTCTCGCCGAGACCGGCGAGGCGGACGTGGAGCACCTCGAGAAGATTGTCGGATGGAGGAACATTGCGGCGGTGGTGGGATTGGGCACGGTCTGGATGGCGCCCAACCCGCTCACCGTCGCGGCGCTGAGCACGTGGACGTACGCGAGCTGGACGATGATCGGCCACCATGTCTGCCATGGTGGATATAATCGCGTGGACGCCGGAAAGTTCAACTCCCGGGGTTTCGCTCTGGGATTGGTGAACCGGTGCGTCGACTGGTTGGATTGGATGCAGCCCGAGGCGTGGAACATCGAGCACAATCGGCTACATC
>JALLAP010005892.1:0-11070 GCA_036939355.1 Thalassiosira profunda | reverse complement strand
GCATTTGCCTCCTGCTGCAGCTGTGCCATTCGCTCTTCCCTCTCCTTCTGTTTCCTCAGCAACGACGGAGGTGGACCGACGCCCATCGGCATGGGAACGGCTCCCGGCGGCGGTTTTTTCAGCTTGCCCACCTTGGGCTTCTCCGCCGTCGATGCCCCCTCGCCGCCGGGCCCGGCCGTCTTTTGCAACGCCGCGATGCGATCCGAGAGGGCGCTGGTTTTCTTCGCCTTGGGTTTGGTCAGCGCCGGCAGGGCGTCGTCCTTCCCTTGGTTTTGGAGCGCCGCCACGCGCTCGGCTATGGACATCTTCGGAGCGTCGTCGCTCATGGCTAAAATATTGTTGTTTGGTACTCTCCAGAAGATGCCAGCCGATGCAAAGGATGTGGCGGCGGCCGCGAACGGGCAGGAGGGCCGGCAGGAGCGGATGGTCAGCGTTGTTTACTATGGGAGTGGTGAGTTGTGCCAAGCAAACAAACCGCCTAACCCTAACCCTAACCCTAACCCTAACTGGTAACCCTAATCCTAACCAAACGACAATCTTCTCCCCCGCACCTTGCACAACATAGCAGTGCGTTTGTTATGTTCTTGTGTTACACTATTGTTTGCCTACTTATTTGTTCGTCTGCGCTTCATTCTGATTCGTTGACATACACTCTACAGATAGGACACTGTGAATGTGAATGCAGCCACTCTCGGATGCAGTCCCAATGGAACCGGTGTGTGCAGGGCAGGCAAACGGTGGGGTTGTTCTCTTCATCCTCATTGGCTCCTCCATCCTCAGCCATCTCGCACTGGCAAATCCCACAGAGTCCGTCCGACGATTCGTCGCTGTCGCCCTCGACGCCATCTTCCGCTCGTTTCACAGCAAAGGCGCCGTTCCTGATTCGATCGAGCTGCGTGATCGTCAGCCTCCCATCTGCACCGCGATACGCCTTTTCCAATCCCTTGTGATTCGTCTCGAGCCGGGAATGCATCTGAAACAGCAAGTACACGCATCGCTTCCCCACGACGGCGCTGCGCTCGAAGCAGCTCCACGATCCCCGCTCGAACCACGACCACCCCAAGGCCACCGTGCGGCCCATTTGGATGCATCGATCCCACTCCCTGTGCGAGTCGGCCAGCGACAGCCCGCCCGCGCGGAGGTCCGCCATAATTTGGGCCTTGAAGTCGTCATTCCTAAATGTCAGGGCGTCCAGCAGCGCCGTCTGGCGCCGGAAGATGGCGCAGGTCCGCTCGGCCTGCACCGATGCCTCCTCCAGGAGGTCTCCCCACGAGATGGCCGCGAGCTGGTCGTGGAACTGCACCTTCTTCTTCTCTTTGGAGAGATCATCAGCAGTGGTGGACGTCTTCTTCTTCCGAAGTCGCTGTGGCATACGGGGCGTGCACCTTCGGACCCGCTTCCGCCACTTCTCGCGGCGCTGCTCCACATTTCGCTTCCGCGCCAGCTCCGCAAAGTCGACCATTGTCCCGAGCTCTACCAGCTTTGCGAGGGTCTCGCGACGGAGGGCGTCGGTTCGTGCGCGGTGCAACACGACCTTGGAATTGTCGTGCGAGGCGAGTTCCTTCAGCAGCAATTTTCGCCTTTCTGGAGTCACCACCCACGTACTGCCGCGGCTGGGAGTGTCAACCAGGCCCAGATTGCCGAGCGAATATGTCCCGTGGAGGGTGAGCTGTCCCACCCGCGTCAGTGNGAGTGTCAACCAGGCCCAGATTGCCGAGCGAATATGTCCCGTGGAGGGTGAGCTGTCCCACCCGCGTCAGTGTCTCCGACAGGGCCAACCACGGTGGGGAATTCGCAATGCCCCGCGGGTGCACATGCGTGCACGGCGACAGCGAGAAGGTTCTCGTCCCATCGTTGGCCGGAGGGGGGCTCCGCAAGAAGCTGTGCCGTCTTGTGTGATGCTGGTTGTCGTCGTCGTTTCCCCCACCGCCATCCGCAAAGCTGCTGTGGCCGCTAATGAGCCCCGATATGATGGTGCCGCCCATCTGATTGGCGTCTCCCTGGGCCTCAGTTAGCTTCTTGTCCGTGCCGCGAAAGCTCAGCGTATCGTGATCCCATATCCCTTGGATGAGGCTGTCTCCATCAGAGTACTCGATGTGAAGTGTCAGCTTCTCTTTGCGTCCCGGCTCCTCATTGCTCCCACCCTCCCAAGACGAACCCCCACTGCCATCATTTGATGCGCCCTCCTCGTCTTTGATCGATTCCTTCTCTTCTTCCTGATCTCCGTCTTCTTGTTCGTCCGTTTCTCCCATCTTCCCTTCTTCGGAAGAACCATCCGGCACCAGCACATAACTGAGTTTGACGTAGACGCACTGCTCGTCCCCCAAGCACTTGTGCCGGGCCAGTACCCCCCTCGGCCTCCCCAGCTCGTCCGGCGCATCTGCCTCCATCACCACCATCTCGTAGTGGCATCCCTTGGTTTTCCTGTCCTTGTTCATCTCCATCGTTCCCGAGAGCCGGGCGCCCGGACGAAAGATCAACNCATCCCTTGGTTTTCCTGTCCTTGTTCATCTCCATCGTTCCCGAGAGCCGGGCGCCCGGACGAAAGATCAACCCCGCCAGCCGTTCCAGCTGCCTCTTCTCGTTGTCGGTTTCGTTGGCGGAGGCAGTGGCGCGATGATCAATATTGCAACATCCTTCATCCCCATCATCGTCGCTCTTCTCCTCGTCTTTGCATTCGAATGCATCACCCCCACTGCCAAAATATTGCCCCGGCATCGACTCCAATGGGCCGTGATATCGTGCATGCATCCTCTGAATATTGGCCAAGTGCCCCGCCCGCGCTTCGCTCCCACTCGCAATCGCATCCTCCACGCTCCCACCAGTAATCGCATCCACATCTGCCCTGTTTACTTGGCGCCGCTCCAGCCCCTCGAGGGGCTCGGCGTGCTCCTTCCACAATCGATACTTCTCCAGAAATTCCTCCTGGAGCACTGAAAGGGGCGGGCGGACGGAGCCGTACCTGAGAAAATTGGTGAGGGCAGCGGGTTCCGCAGTGCCGCTGGCGAGGTTGTATGGTGCGGGCGGGGAGGGGGCGGCGTCCGCGGCGCCGGAGGATGGGTGGGCCATCAGCGAAAGAGGGGTGGGAGGGTTCGCACCAGAATTGGTTGGAGTTGCGGGTTCATCCTCGCAGCTGTCACTGTCGGCGGCGCGCAGCGGCGACTGCGGACTCCCACCGTGGTCATGAGCAGTCGTCGACATGATATTCTCTCGCTCCGTCGGAGAGGTCAACGGTGCAGCGGTGTTCTCCCACGCCCGCCGCCGCCTGCTGGCCTGCTCCCCTTGCTTGTGAGGGGGTGTCCACTAGTACTTTGAAGGACTCACGTTTATTCTCTCCTATCTACCATAGATTTCTTTTGTTAGGCTGACGCGGTTTACCAACCTAGGGAAATATTTATGAGTCACCTATTTTGTTTGTACTTATACCCCCTGGAAAAGATTTGTCGCTCGCCTTCTGACTGCCTCGACGTTGCCGTGCGTTGCCGTGGGCGTTGGCTCATTCCCTTGCGGCGCATTCGGCTTCATCGGGGAGCCGAGGGCCGTCTCTCGTCTACGGCGGTCGCCGCTGTTGCACCGGGCGCCGCGGTCGGGCCCAAGCGAGCAAATTGCAAAGGTGCACATCTCATGCGCTAAAAAATGCAATTCAACTCCAACGCGGACTTCCCGGGCTCCGCCCTCCCCGCCGCCCAGTGGGCGCAGGTGGCCCGGCCCCCCGTCGAATTCGACGTGGCCGATTCCGTCCCCTGCGCCTGCATCACCACGCGGGTTCTCATCCGGCGCGACGATAACGACGCGCAACCGGTGGTGGTGGGAGGGGTGCCTTGCCGAATAAAAACGGCCAAGGGGGTGCTGGTGCGGACGCCCACGCCTAATCATATGATGCGGGGGGGAAGCGGCGGGGGGTGGTCGGATTCCAGCAGCGATGACGAGGAGATGCCCGCTCCGCAGGCGCCGCGGCAGGTGCACTCGCCTTCTCCGGGGCCGCAGGCGCCGGCGCCGCCGGCGGAGCGGGCGTATTGGCTGCGGAGGACGCTCCGCGCGGCCATCTACGGGAAGGTGAAGTACGGGATCGTCTTACACAAACTGAACCCGCCAATACAAATCATGCTCCCGGCCACATCGGAGTGGGTAACAGTAGAATGGGAGGAGACGAACGAGTCGGTGGCAGTCAAAGAAATGAGCTGGGAGCACATCCGCGCCCAAAGAAACAAACTGGCCGAGGATCCCATCAAAGAGGTGGCGGCGATGCAGTATTTGAGCAAGTGGCTGGTGAAGGAGCAGCAGATACAAAAGAACATGGAGATGCTGCAATCCTTGCAGCAAAGTTTGGATGTGAATGCGCAATTGGCCGGGATGGCGGGGATGAATTTGTCGTCGACCCCCCTGATGAACGGTGGGGGCATGGGAGGATATGTGAATGGGAGCAACCCGCAACAGCAACAGTTACAGCAGCAGGTGCAACAGATGCAACAACAAGTGCAGCAACGGTCGCAAACGCCGCTCCTGAGCCAGACACCGCAAAACATGCTAGAGTCTCACATCATGATGCCGCTGGATTTATTGTCGGACGATCGAAATCTGTACAGCGTCATGCCCTACTGCAAAGACGGCGAGTTGTTCGACGTGCTGGGAAAGAAGAATAGATTTTCCGAGCCCGAGGCCCGATTCTGGATGCGCCAAATCCTCAAGGGCCTCACGTGCCTGAAGAAGGCGGGCGTGACCCATCGAGATTTGAGCCTCGAGAACCTGCTGGTGCACGAAGGGAACGTATTGGTGATCGACATGGGCATGTGCCTGCGGGTGCCCTTCGTTGAGGGCGGCGCCCAGCGATACCTCATATTGCCCCAGGGCGTGTGCGGAAAGTGGCACTACATGTCGCCGGAGGTGTGCAAAAACCAGCTCCCTTTTGACGGACCGGCGGTGGACCTCTGGGCGGCCGGCGTGATATTGTTTTTGATGCTCACGGGCTTTCCGCCGTGGGAGCGACCAATGTTGACGGACGAGAGATTCAAATACATGTCCAACGGCTACCTCGTGCAGATGCTGACGGAATGGGGCGTGGGGTTGTCGGCCGATGCGATGGACCTCCTCCAACGAATGTTTTGGTTGGACCCAACGGACAGGTTGAGCTTGGAGCAGGTCTGCGCGCATCCATGGATGCAGATTCAAGGATGATGGCTTACTCCAGCGGTTGCAATAAGACGATTCTGCTACAATACAAATATGCAGACTCAGTAGACGTTATTGTCACTGCATCCCCTCTTCTCACCCAATCAAAGTCCCCCTGACCCAAGCGTGCCAGCAGCAACACACTAGGCAGCTTTGTTCCTCGAAGACCTCCTCCTCGGCGCCAATCCGACTCGAATGTTCCACTTGAACCACTTCTTCTGAGCGGGCTTCGATTTGTCAGCTTCCTGTTTCTCTCCGCTGGGCGCAGCACTGTTCGCCTCATCATGCTTCTTACTCTCCGCGGCTTTCTCCTCTGTGGTCTGTTCCTTGGCCGTCGCGTCAGCAACTTCATCTTCGGCAGGTGGCTTCTCATCTTTCTGCTTCATCCCCTCCTTCGCTTCGCCTCCTGTGGCAGTATCCTTCTTCGACTCTTTCACGCCATTGTCTTTGGATGCGCTCTCACTGCTCGAGAGTGAGCTCGGACTAGCGGTAGACTTGGAGGCTGGCTCGGAGGATACCGGGCTAACTTCGTCGGTGGCGGGCGGTAGCGACGCCGCCTTCCCTCCAGACTTGATGCGTTGCATCTCGGCCAGCTCCCTCTTCAGGCGCTCCATCTCGCTGTCGAGACGCTGCGCCTCCCATCCTGTCCGGAGCTGCTTCCCCTTCACCTGTTGGCGCTGTTGGTCTTCGGCCTTGGGCGCGGCGGCTCGGGTCACCCAGTATCCGCTGGCGACTTGCGAATCCTCCGCTTCATTGCCGGAGAACCCTTGGCCTTGCAGCGACGCGATGCGTTCGCTGATGGTGTACTTCCCTTTGCTGGCGGTCATGATGCTTGCAATCTGGCGGTATCCTGGGCGAGTGCGAGCCGTCGAGCCGATCGTCGGGATGAAAAGTGAGAGGGGCAGCGGCGGCTACGCTGCTGATTGGGTATCATCGTGGGTGGCAGTACACAAAAGTGCATGCGCGGCGGTGCCGAGCAAAGATTCCGCAGGATTCCGTCGGGTTCTTGCGGACGTCGAGCGAGATGGGCAAGAAGTACCCCCGGTGTCACCCCGCCAGAAGAAACCACCCCCTGGGGAAGTTTGCCCCTCTTGGCTCTGGCGGCGGCGCCTAGCTTCCTCTAACAAACGCCAGAAAATACCACCCCCGGGGGTAGCTCCAGAGCCTTCTGGCGGGCGGCCAACTGACCCAGGGGTATGATGCCTAAATTTGACGGGAACGTTCCCGCCAAAGTGACCGACCTAAAGCTACTGTAGATATACGTAGGAACTGGATCGCCCGCCAGGAGAATCCGCCCGGGGGGTAGTTCGAAAAGCTTCTGGCGGCTTGAATTCCTACTGGTCGTACCCCCGGGGTCAGTTGAAAATCTCTTCTGGCGGCGGGATTACTGACCCCCCCCCCTCTTGTTAGGGGCAAAGCTAGAGACACCGGGGGTACTGGGCAAGATAGGCCAAACATCAAGATGGATGGCGTCTTCTGCGAATCTTGGGCGTCTTTTTTTCGAGGGACATCAAAAGATGCGCCCTCCTCCGGAGGGGCCACTCTGGGCCATCAATCACGACAAGATGAGGCTGAGGGTCGTATGTAAGATTTATCGTGGATACGATTGTGATCTTGCACGATTGTAGAGCGTTGGGGGCTGAAGATTAGACGGGTTGCCGCTTGCTTGCTTGCATACAATACCATATGGCTCAGCTCGACCCTGCAGCTCGACCTCCGACCGATTCAATCATGAGGCTTCCACGCAATAGAGCTTCCGCACTGCCCTGCGACCCTCCGCAGACGCTAGCCAACATCAAGAATCGACACGCTACTGCCAAGCGGAACACGCAGAAGCTCGAGCCCATCGACGAGGCGGCCGGCAAAGAGAAGACCACGCGCTTCTCTCGTCGCAAGATCCGGACCTTGATAGAGGACGTCTCTCGCGCTTCGATATATTCTGTAGGGAGCTCTCGCGCAAGCTTCGGAACGAGTATGCTGGAGTTGCTAAAAGGACTGGACGACATACAGTTTCTGTCCGAGTCTACATCTTCATCGAGGAGGAGGTCGTCCTTGTTTGCCAGTATGCTGGGGTCTGGGAACGAGAGCAGTCTCATGCACAGTATGTCAACATCGCTCGAGGGGTCCAACCTCCAGAAGAGCGAGGCGTCCCTCTCGGGCTCGGACCGCAAGGGTCTTTACAATGGAGGCGTCCGGTACTTTACTCCGTACGCACAGGATAGCGACAGCGAGGACGAGACTACGGAGTGCACGGAGGAAGACGAATACGAGACGAAGGAGGAGAATGCGCACGACGAGGAGAGCGAGATCGAGGAGAGCGAGCGTTCCGACTTGGACTTGGACTCGAGCTTGGGCTCGACAGTCTCGGAGGAGGAGGAAGTATACTATTACACCCAGAGCGGTGAGCGGGTGAGCAGATCGACAATGTTGAGAAACAAGGCGATGGAGGGGCGCGATCAACCAAAGAAGAAGGTGCTCCAACGGATGAAGAAGTCATTCCTGGCATCCCTCAAAGTGTAGATAGATTCGTTAGAAGCTAGTAGATAGAGTAGATCAACCTTGGATCCACCAGCACGTATCAAGCGGTTCTCCCGACATGCCAACTACTCCAACCGTTAACTCTGGAAGAAGCCCGGCTTGTGCACGGCCATGAACTCCTCCAGCCCGTTCCAAAAGCTCGCCAGGCACACGTTGTCCAGCCCCCGCCGGTCCCGGCTCACCCTGCCTATCTTCACGTTCCAGCCCTGCAATTCGCTCGGGACCTTCGCCCCCTCCAACCCCACGTAGAAACCGAACGTGCGCGAGAAGAGCTCGACGGGATCGGAATACTTCCACCCCTTGAACTGCCAGCTGGCTCCCTGGCAGACCACGGCCACGACCCGACTCCACTCGTCCCGCTTCAGCCGCGTGGTGGGGTTGTCGATGACGTCGTAGGTGATGTCCGCCCCGCCCAGGCGCTGGTTGAGCTTGCGCGTGATCTGGAGGGTGCCTCCGCGCTTGCCAGCGTCGGGCATGTTCGCGGCCTGCTCACGAGGCACAAACACGGCGTCCTTTCCCAGGAAGAACCCAGCATTGATCATGTTGATGGCCGACGTCATGGCGTTTGGAATGACGATGATGGGGTTGCCCTCGATCGCCTTGACCGCACCCGCATTGGCCGAGGTTCCAGCGCCAGTGCGCGGGCTCTTCCCTCCCCTTGCTGGCGGAGGGGGCGGCGGCCGCTTCTTGCTGCTGCCGCTCGACCGCTTGGCCTTCTCCTCCGCGGCCACCACCTCCTGGTAAATCTCCAACACCCTCGCAAAGTCCCGCTTCTTCACGCCCCCCGCAGCCGCCCCCTCCCCGCCCTTCTCCACGATCTCCCCGCCCGCCCCCGCGCGCAGGATGCTCGCCGAGTCGCCCACGGGAATTTCCAGCGCCGTAATCTTCTGGACCGCGTCCCGATCGGCCTCGACGGCCGCGGCGACGGCGGGAGAGTCCACCTGAAACCCGGCGGGGGAGAGCCACTGCATCAAAAGTTCCCGGTCCTCCTTTTCGTGCAGTTCCTCTTCTTCTTTGGAGAGTCCCTCGTCCTCCGTCGGCACCGGCGTGGCCATGGGAGTAGAGACACGAGAGTCCATTGGAGTCCCCGGAGAGGCTGGGACTGTGGCATCCTCCTTCCCCTCCCTCTTCTCCTTCGTCGGAGTGCCGGCCGCAGCGTCGCGCTTGTCCACGATCGTACTCAGGTTGGCCACCAGCTGTTCGTTCGTGATGGGGACCATGGGCCCCTTGCTCTTCTTCCGGGGCTCCTCCTCCTCGTCCACCGACTCCTTGCGCTTTCGGGATTTGGAGTGGGATCGCTCCCGCTTCTTCCGGTCCTTGCGCTCCTTCTCGCGCCGACGGTCCTTGTCGCGGCCGCGGGGGCGTTTTTCTTCCGAGCCGGGCTGGGAGAATTGGATCTCCTTCTTCCCCTCGGCGGCGTCGTCGACGTCCATGGCATCCCCATCCTCCTTTGCGCCCTCGTCGGGTGCAGCTGCAGCCCCGGCCGCGGCATCGTCTTCCGGCTCCAGAAAATACTCGATGATGCTCCCCTTGTCCAACACCTTCACGTTGTCCTCCACGCCCGCCGCCTCGCACGCCTTGCGGTACTGCAGCACGCTGGTGTGCAACAGTTGCAAATAAATCGACGCGAGGGTGTAGGTCACCTCCTTCGTCCCGCCCTTGCCGTCGCTCAGCGTCAACGTCTGTGGGACCGTGGCGTCGTGCGCTGTGCCCATCAAGGTGACCGTCTTGCCGTCCTCGGAGAGGGAGGAATTGGCCGCCAGGTTGCCGGCGCAGGCCTCACGGAGGAGGGCGATGGTGTCTGCCATGGTTGGTGTTGTGGTGAATTGGTGAAGTGAGGAGGACGCAGGGTGCACCTAAATTTGCGTGACGAAATGTTACTGAAGATTTGGCCTAAGTAGGTTGATAACTTACCTACCTCTACTCTCTTTGTGAGAGCCAACAGGAGCCCTGACGAGGCTGTTTTGAAGCCTGAGACCACTTGGCTAGAGGTAGACTTCGTGGGCATTGGGTTGCATTGGGGCTATTTGCAATTAGATTTGTCTCTAGAGAGAGGTAAGTAGGAGCACCGTTCTATTTCGGGCTCTCACATCTCACGAATCCACACGGCCAGTCCATTTTCTGCTACGTCAGTTCTATTTTGGCGTCCATGCCCTCACATTCCACGGAGCCACACCTTTGCACTTTTGTCAAAGGAGACAGAGACAAGCGTGTCCGTCGAGGAACTGCTGTATATGTCCCTAACGAACCCAGCATGGCCGCCTGCGTCCTCGTCCAACCGCTTCGCGATGGACGTGGAGGCAATGTCCCAAATGCAAATGCAGTTCTCATCCTGGGAATTTCCGTAGAGGTATTGACCACTGTGGCTCCACGCGAGCTTCGGGTTGCTGAATCCGTCGTTCTTGTGGCCGTATAAATTCCTCACGATGCGATCGGCGCCCGTCTCCATGATGAGATTTCGCGATGCGTCCGTTGCAGCTGCGATATACTTGCCATCCGGAGATGGCAACAGCGAAAGCACCGCAAAAGAGACATGGTCATCGAAATTTGCTGTTCCGGCAGATCCGCCATTCAACGACATCTTGCTTTGCTTGCATCCGTCCTTCAGGTCAAAGTAGGACAGGTAGGAAGTGCCCCGGACGTAACAGCACAGCGAGTTTCCGTTGTCAACGAAGCACATCGCCTCCACAGCGCCGTCAAAATGCATCGATTGGACGACCTCCAAAGCAACAGTTGCAGCTTCGGCATCCACATCTCCAACGCGAGTGAGTTGTACCGTCCCATCCGCCGACGCTGATGCGATGAGGGGCTCCGATGGCGACCAACACACAACCTTGACGTACTTTGCATGCTTGATGCCAGATCCATTTCCCAACTGCGACTTCAGCAATCGATCTTTGACCGCATCCGGCCCCGAATATGCTAATTTGACGGATCCATCCATGCACCCCGCCGCCACAACAGGCAATCCCCTCCCCTTATTCACCAGCGCAAATGTACAACAAATGATCGGAGCTCCGCAAGCGATGGTGACTGCGTCGTCGACCGCTTTGGCCGACGACTCCTCCCCCGGAGCCAGTGCACTGCCCCATTTGCAAAGCTTCAGGTTGGAATCAGCCCCGCCAGTAGCCAGGAGGGTATCGTCCGGATGGAGCGCACAGCACAGCGGATTGGCCGATGCATGCACGTTAGGCAACGTCACTGCCGGATCCGTTGCGAAAATTCCGTTGCCCGAGGTGACAAAGTCGTCGGCGCCATCGTCCACGAGGGCCTCCTTGCTCTCCCCTCCGTGCCCATTCTCGTCGCCTAATGTCGAGGAGGAGAGCTTGCCGGCTGCAAAATCACTGCGCCACCCCTCCACCT
>JALLAP010005264.1:0-11035 GCA_036939355.1 Thalassiosira profunda | reverse complement strand
GGCGCTGGGGCTCCGTCCTCATCTACTGTTGTTATGCGTGCTGCAATTGCCGCGCCTATCTTCCGTCGGTGCATCACCCATCAAGGAGCACCTCTTTCGCGGCGAGAGGGCGGTCTCTCTCGCCGCCGGACCCGCGGCAAGCGCCACCAATATATTTATCACAGGCGAATTGCAACCCTCGCAAAAGGAGACGGCGGTCGCACCCCCTGCGGATATCGTCCGTCGACGTGGAAGCCCCGGCTGCTGAGAGCGATGCGGACGCAAATCTCCACAACGGCAGCGCGTCGTCCAACAACTTCCTCTCCTGGAAGGACGCCCTGCCGCTGTCCATCTACGCAACAATATGCCTCGCGGGGGCATTTATAGTGTCCACCTACGAGGATTACGACGTGACGCACACGCGGCCCTCGCCCTCCACGCTGCGCCTCCCAACCTCGTCCGAGAGAATGGGCAAGCATGTCAATTTCCTCGGGGCGGCCACCCGGGGAATGGGGTGGGGTCCCTCCGACCGCGGCATGGGCGCCGATGGCGACTTTTTCGAAGAGTGGTACGGGAGCAGCGCGACGACCCTGCAATTCAAGCCGAGCTATAACGAAATCATGGAGCAGCATCGTTCCGAGCGGGTGCCCCGTTGGAATGCATTAGAGGATGACGATAGCTCCAGTGGGCAAAGGGCCATCTCCGAATGGACAGTACGGAAGAAACCAACAACTGCAAAAACCAATGCGGCGGCATCGAAGGAACAACTGCAGCGGGCCGTGCTCCAGCTGATCCGATCCCTCGACGAGCTCGACGAATTGAAGGCCCTGGCCGACGATTACAACTGGGAAGAAATGAAGCAACGCCTGAATCCCGCCGCCACCACCAACGACGCAACAACAACCGAACGCCTCCCCCTGCCCCTGCCCATGGTATTGGAATATTCCATGGACGTGCTCAAAGCGGCACCGTCCGGGGACCTGCCCGAACTGGTGGGATTCGACTGGGGAAGCTGCGCGTGGCGGCACTGCGGCGCCAAGGCCGACGCGCAGGAGGCACTGGCGGAGTTGCACGGGAGCGTGGGGATGCTGGAGCCGTTCGAGTGCCGGTTCATCCTCGGTGAGTTCTGAGTTCTTGCGTCTGCTTTTGGTGCATGCACTGTGTCATTGAATTCCTCATCGATCGATGTGGGTTTTGCAATCTGCAGACATCGTCGAACGATCGATCCGGGACGTGCTGGCGGTGGTGCCGGCGGATCTGAAACCCGTGAAAGATGGCGTTGTGGTACAGGCCAAGCCTTACGTGCCATACGTCTCTCAGGTGCGTTGACATCTGCCTTTTTTGTGGTATTGATCACATGATGTGCATAAAGCTGATTGTTAACTTTGTTTCGCCTTTATATTTGTTGCGTCACGTCAGGCGAGCGCGAATGGCGACGACGAAGGAATGGGGATTGACTACGAATACTCGCAGGCGCTGTCCGAATTGCGCGTGGACTTGAACGCCGTCGATTAAAATGAAATCAGCTGCCCTTTTCCCCACGACGTTCTTTTGCCCGCACACCGCAACTCACGTTTGCCCGTCCTCCCCGACCTCGCCCCTGACCTTCTCCAGCAAATCGCCAATCACGTTCCGCATCAGCGGCTGCCCCCGCTTGGTCCGCTGCATCATCTTCTTTGCCCTCTTCTTTCGATTGTGCTGCTTTTCGCCCTCCTCCCGCATCCGCGCCTCCTTCCGCGACTGCTTGTCTTTTTGCTCGGTCTTGCGTTTCTCGGCCTCTTCGCGGGCGCGGCGGAGGGGGTCCGATCGGTGGCGCTTCTTGCCCCGCTGGCGCGCATTTCCCTCCGGTTCCAGTTCCTCCTCCTCCGCACTGCGCTTATTGCCCTCGGTGTCTCCCTTGCCGGCCGCATCCCCACTTCCCCGATCGCGCTTCCGGCTCGCCCCCCTCCCGGCCTCGTACCCCTCGCTCTTCATCGCCCGCTGATACTCCCTGAGCAGCGCCGCGTTCTTGTGAAATTTCGTCTCCTTCCTCTTCTTGTACTCCTGGAGGGCGCGGTCGTGCCCTTTCTTGGAGGAGAAGGCGTTGAGGGAGAGGGCGGCCTGGCGGCGGCGCTGGGTTTGGGATCGGCGCGGGTCGCCATCGTCGTCGGAGGAGGAGCGGGGGCGCCCCCGGCGAGGGGGGCGGTTTGACGACATGGGGGCTGGCGGGGGAGGCGGCAGGGACGACGTCCTCGAATTGCAATTCTATTGTATCGGGGGCGGCGGCCGGGGGGCGGCTGAAGCGCGGCGTTGTGGGCGTGCGTTGTTTGGGTGCTTGTTCTTCGTCTTTGTGGTGAGAGTTTGACTGGCCACGAGAGACTCATCGTCTGGCCTCGCAAACCTCGAGAGGCAGTTGATTATTGNTGTCGAACTTGGGTAGCGATGCGCCACCAGCGAAGTGGGATACCTCTAATAGAAATTGGGCTCCATTCTCCCACGAGAAAAAGGCGTCACTCGGCGTCAATCCACTAACTATGAATAGCGTGATTTTTTATCGAGGGTTCTATGGACCCCCAAGGCCCAAAAGGGCTAATCAAAAATATAATTAGCGGCACCCCAAGGATTCTCCATGTGCTTCTCGCGATGTCTCATTGGCACGCAGGTTTACTGCCCATGTGTTTCACAATACTGCCGGCTCAACGCTCGAAGGGTTCGCGGCACAAGATTCCACGCTGTCAACCGGATGTCGTTGCATTTTTGCCTCGCTTTTTGTTGCCCGCGTTGCTTTTTGTTGCAACACAACAACCCGCTCATTTTCACCAACTCATGTGCCCACACGTGGCCCTTGCAACAGACAGAGCCATAGCCGCCGACGGTGAGGAGATACCCTGCCCAGGCCTTGCGGTGGCGGTCGACCGGGCCGGCGGCTCGGCCTGGATTGATGGGCGCTGCCATTTCTCGCGCCTTTTTCACGCCTCTCGGTTCATGTTCACATCTCATGTCCTTTTGCAAATCAACAGCCAACACAGAGCCATAATGGAAGCCCTCAAGGCCGCCAACTCCCCCGCCCGCTCCAAGGCCGAGCAGCCGGTCAAGGACGACTCCCCGTCCAAGCCCGCCGCGGCCGAGTTGTCTGCGACCGAGTCTCTCAAGCCCGCCGCCATCGACCTCAAGGTCAGCGCCTCGAGCTCGAGCGAAACGGCGGCCTCGGGCGCCCCCGCGCTCGGCAAGGCGCCCTCGGCGGTGCGCGCCCTGCCCCCCAAGCCCAAGCGCCCCCTCTCGGCGTTCAACCTGTTTTACCGGTACAAGCGCCAGAAGGTCCTCGAAGCCCTCGCCGCCGGCTCTGCCGTGGACGCCGAGGCCATCGCCGCCCTCGTGGCCGCCCCGCCCGGCTCCGAGGCCGTCGACCCCGAGGCTGTCACGGACGAAGTAAGGAAGGCCGCCATCCGGAAGGACCTCGAGGGCAACCTCCTCCCCCGCGACACGCGCGACCGGCAGCACCGCAAGGACGCCGGATCGCTCAACGGGGCGATTTCGTTCCTCGACCTCGGCAAGCTCATGAACGCGGCGTGGAAGGGGTGCGACGACTTTGCCCGCGCGGTCTTCGGGGAGCTGTCCGAGGAGGGGCGGGAGGAGTACCGCGGACGGCTGCGGGAATACCACGACGCCACGGAGGGGCTGCCGATGGAGAAGAAGCGGGGCAAGAAGGGGAAGAAGCGCAAGAGCAAGGGTAGCGCGGACAGCGACGACGACAGCGACGGGCGGACGTCCCTGGCGAACGATCGCGCGAGGGACATGATGGGGGGGCCGCACTTCGGCCTCCTGGACCGCCTCCTCGCGCGGCGCGGCGCGGGGGGGAACCAGTCCGCCTTCGCGGACGCGCTGCGCACCGTGTCCATGGACCAGCACGCCGACTTCAACCCCGACGCCGCCCTCCGGCAGCGGGTGCAGGAGCTCGAGGGCGCGTTGGCCGCGGAACGGCTTAGGGCGAGGGTCAGGGAACTGGAGGCCAGCCTCAACAGGCAGCGCAGTGTGGAGGACCAGCTACGGGCGCAGCTCGAGTTGTTGTCGCGGAACGGGATGATGGGGTCGCGGAGGTCCCCCCTCCCCCCGATGGGAATGATGGAGCAGGGGATGGCCATGCAGATGCCCAACCAAGCCGACCTGGCCAGAATGCGCCGGGAACTGCAGATGCGCCGGGAAATGCAGGGGATGCCGCCGCCCAACCCTCCCGCCCGCGCCCCGCAGCGCCAGCAGGACCGGCGGCAGGACGGGCTGTGGTCCCTCGTGAGCGCGAGCATGATCCACAACCCCACCCGGGAATCCGGCGTGCCGCAGGGATTCTCGCCGCCGCCCCCTCAAGCGGGGAAGAAGGGCAAGGCGTCCCCCAAGAAGGCCAANCGTGCCGCAGGGGTTCTCGCCGCCGCCCCCTCAAGCGGGGAAGAAGGGCAAGGCGTCCCCCAAGAAGGCCAAAGCGAGCCCCAAGAAGCCGCGCCGGGCATAGAGTCCATACGGAAGGAGGTTCCCAAACACACACGGAACTCCGGTGCTACGGGGAACATTCGTACCTACTAGTTGGATAACCAATGATGATAGTGTTGCATCGCAAGTGTCGAGGGGGGAACCGGGAAGGCGTAGTGAATAAGTCGTTCTCGGACGTATCGTACCTCTATTGTAAAATTTTCAGACATTACCAGCGCCGGATGATGTTTCTATTGCGCTTCCTTATCAGCCACGCGCTCCCCAATCTCTATCAGCACGTCGTCCACCACCAGCGCCAGGCCGAGGGGCACTTCTCCCTCGGATTTTATCCGTTCGCACTTCTTCAGACGCAATGCCCCGGCGGATAATCGGAGTTTGTGCAGTGGAAGGAGATTTTTGCCGGAGCCTTTGCCGCCGCCGGGAAACAGCAGCGGGGCCCACAGCGCCTTGATGGTGGGCGTCCAATATATTGGTATGCCGCCGTATCTTTTCGATGGTTCTCCGCTATTCAGTATCCGGGTGTTCTTCCATCCGGCTATTGCAAACTTCTGTCTCCTTCCCCTGTCCTCAGTGTGGTCTTCTATTCCATCCGCGAGCACGGCGCCCCCCTCAATAAAGTCGATGTCGGCCACTTGTGCAGGCACGCCCCAGACCACCCGACACACGTCCTCTGCAACCTGCGTGGACACGTAGAGGTCCGTGCCCCACTGGCCGATCCCCAATATCTGCTCCTTCTCGGCATTGCCGTCGCCGCCCACGTTGACCCCGCCCCACCCGACGACGCCTCCCATCTCCACGTATTCCCGATACGGACCCACGGGCGACACGTCGTATTCCAGTGCGACCGATCCGCCGAGGGAGTACCCAAACAATGATAACAAGCTTGCAGATGGCGGGCGGACGTCTGATGTGCGCACGAGCGACGGGCGGAAGAGGAAGCGGCCCTCGAACCGCCACGGATACTCGTCGTCGAGGCCGTTGCGCTCTCCCACCGCGTCGAGATTGGTGGTTGCAATAGGGGACGGGAGGGAGGGGAGGGTCGGCCACTGGAAGGCGCCGAGAGCCGACGCTGCCGAGGATACCGAGGAGCGGGGCGCCGCCGATGATGCCGTGGGGAGGGCGGATTGTAAGCCGACGGCGCCGGGAGGCGGCGCCAGGGCGCAACAGCAGAGGAGGGCGCTGGCGGAGGAAGGCGCCTTCATCGCGGCGGCGGGGGTTGGGAGGGGCGGAGAGAATAAGCGGCGCTGCATTGCAACGCCTGCAAAAGATGTGAGTCATTGGCTTTTTTTGGCTTCTGCGCAAACGCACGCACGCTTCCTCCTCCGCGCCCACCTCCCGCCCAGCCATTCATGAGCACAAGCCCAGCAACGATGAAGACCTCGTTCATCCTCTCAATTGCCGCCCTGCTCTCGCCGGCGGCGGCGTTTTCCACGTCTCGCCGCGGCGCCCTCGAGAAGGTCGCCTCCGCATCGGCCGCGGCCGCTGCAACACTCCTCGTTGGACCCCCCGCCAACGCGGCGGGACAGGAAGCGGAGTACAACCAGCTCGTCGAGCTGCTCAAGGCCCGGTCCGACGAGAACAAGGAGGCCAACGCCAACTACGCCATGCGGGCGAACAAGATGTCCGATAGGGATTTCAAGGATGCCAAGAACCGCCGTCCGAAGCTCATGTGAGTTGTTTGCGGTTTTCCTTTGTCTGGTTGCTTGCGTTGTTTGTCGCCATCGTAGCCATTTTACCGTCTGACTTTGCCACCTCGAACTTGCAGCATCGTCTCGACGAGCAAGGGGGATAAGATCTTTACGAAGGAGGAGTTCTCCACCTTGGACCGCGACGGAAAGATCGAGACCAAGTACGGAACTCGCATGAAGCAGGGGGGCGGCGAAATTCCTGACTACAACGACATCACATACGTTCTGAAGGATTAATAGATGCGATGCAACAATCGGATAAGAAGATTGGAAACGCTGGACATGGATACGTTGTGGATGGTGCATCAGAGGTTCGATCGGTATAACACATGAACTTGTGGATGAATGGTTGCATCGAAACCTCCAATTGGCAAAGCAATTGCAGAGCGATGAAATGTTTGATCGATCGGCTTTAGATTTAGTCGGATCCCATACAATACAAGCTAATTAAAAGTGATGGGTGATGGCTCCCGATGTTTGGTGAGAAGTGCGTCCCAATTGATCTCCATAATCTCTGCTAGGCATGTCTCAAAGATACCAGAAAAACAGTCTCGGACCAAGCATCTTCATCTGTTGATGGCGAATCTCCCAACCAGTCAGCACGGGCCAGTGATGTCTCACCACTGGAGGCGCTCGTGATGCCTCACCCCAACCCCGCAACGGCTCCCCCTCTACGCCATGTGATGGCCACCCAGGCGATTGCTCTCGGCCGGCGCCTTCCCCTTCTTCCCGCTCGTCGGGGCCTTGTGTGCCACAAACTTGGGTTTGGGCTGCTGCTGCAGGTGCGCCCCGCCCGTGTGGGCGGCATTCCTTCCGCCCCGGCTGTCATGCCTCGGCGGCGGGAGCTGATGGGCGCCGTCGATCCTCTCGGCGTCCTGCATGGCGCGGAGGTCGCGGAGGACGGGGTCCTTGTGCTCGTCCTTCGGCTCGACGGCGTTGGGGTCGGCGCCCGAGACGTTCTGGAGCCAGGTGGCTGCGGTGGAGAATCCGGTTGTCATGATGGATCTGGATACTCTTGCAATACTAGCTTATGAGTAGCTTCCAATGATGTTCTTTGTGCGAGGTTCGAGTGAGTCGATGCCGGTGCTTGTCGAGCTGTCGGTTGTTGGTTGCGTTGGCTGCTTTGGAGGTTGATGTGACGTCGGTGGATTCGTTTTATGAGCACTTTGCTACGAAGAAGATCGCGGCCAACATGGTCAATGCAAAAGCGAACTCGATCTTGGGTGACACTTAGTTTAACCCTCTGAGTGGTTTCTAACTAACACCACCTTTAGTTTTGGAGTCACGAGGTCATTGCAAAATGCTCCGGCGGCGCTCCTGCGCTCTCCCGCCCGCGGCCCTCCTCATTTCACCCATCCCCAAGCCATGGCGAAGCGACCCTTCCCCCGGACGGCGGCAGCACTCTCCGCTGCTGCGTTGTGCGGCTGTCTCGCGCTCTTTGGCCGGCCGCAGCATGAAATCTCATCGTCGGAGGTATCCTCGGTATCCCACCACCTCCCTCCGCCATCGTTCGACGCGCCCTTCCCACCAAACGACGTTGTGTCCAGCCCCGCCCACCGCCGCCTCTCCAACGCCCTCCCCGACGGGGGCTGCGAGATCACCTGGCCCGCCAAGCCGCCCCCCGGCATCCCCATCACCTACGCCGCCTCCTACCCCGGCTGCGGCGCCCGCATGACGTGGAACCTCGTCGAGGCCCTCACCGGCCTCTGGACGGGCGACGATTGGAACAACAACGGGCGGGGCGACGAGGTGGTGACGGTCAAGACGCACTATCCCCAGAGCAACGGGGTCTTGGTGGACTTCGACGAGCGGATCCAACGAGGGTTCGTCATGATTCGGAACCCGATGAAGAGCATCCCGAGCTTCTTCAATCACATTTACGAGATGCGGAACCACCTCCCGGTGCATTCGGAAAGGGCCCCGCTCGAGGAGTGGATCAAGTGGCGGAACGCGTATGTGGACATCGAGATCGCGGAGTACAAGAAGTTCATTTGGTGAGCTTGGGGTGTGCATAAGATGTGCACATCAATGCACTCAATGCATGAGATGTGCACATCATGTGAATTCTTTGCATCCTCCTCTGACTTTCTTCAAACGCATCTCACGATCATGCAAGCTACTGGATGGACCGCTACGCCGCCAAAGACCGCCTCCTCATCACCTACGAGGGCCTCACGGACGACCTCATCGGGGCCGAAGTCGCGAAAAGCCTCAACACATTTCTCGGCCAGGTCGAGGGGGTGACGCCCATCGCGACGGAAAGCGTGCCGTGCATCTGGCGGGCGGTGGTGAAGAACCAGCCCCCACCGCAGCAGGCGGCGCAGATCAAGAAGTTGCAGGCGCTGGCGGCGAACCAGCCGCAGGGAGATGCGGCCTTGCCAGCAGCGGCTCAGCAGCAACAGCAACAGCAACAGCCACCGCAGGCGGGGCGGCGGCTAACAGAAGCGGCGGCGCAGCAGCAACCGCATGCGAAACAATCTGCTGGAAGCGCCACCGTCGAACAGCAACAACTGAACCAGCAACCCTCCCCGGGACTGCGCCGCCGACTGGATCCCGGGCACCACGACTCCCAGCGCAAGGGGCCAGAGGTGCCCCGCCCCTACACCCCGGAGCAACTGGAGAGCATGATGACGATGTTGCTAGAAGTGGGTCAGCGATATCAGAACGAGGACGTGCGGCTGTACCACATCATGATGGGGTATTACGAGCAGATACGGGCGGAGCGGTTGAAGATGAGTTCCGAACCTCTGAAGGCGGCGCCGCCGGGCGGATACTTTTAGAGGTGCGACGGAGTTGACGACCAGAACGAGTTAAACGTTATAACGACGAAGATTCCACTGGACGTGGATAAGGAGCTCTCCGAAGCAGTCACAAGTAACGCGTTGCAATGCACACGCCGAACACCTTTTATTCCCGAGATTAGTCACCCTCCATTTCTGTTTGTGTCATCGGCGCAAATATGTATCCCTTTACATACTGCGTCGCACTACCAATCAGAGATGCAAATCTTGAACGCAGAATTCAGGCACCCGATCGAACAGAAGGAGTTCACGCTCAGAATGGAAAGGGCCGAGTTCTGCGATATGTGTCAGGATAGAAAGGGCGTTTCGTTAGACGGAGGATCACGCGAGGAAAAAACGAACTGGATACACCAGTTCTTACCACGGATAGAATGCTCAGGAACGCGTTACATCCCAGAATGCAAACGATCGCGTTAATGGAGAGAACGGCGAGTATTGCATTACAGGAAAGCGCGGCGTAGATAGCATTCGCGGCCCGATAGGATTTGTAAATATAATACCAGCCCCACGCGCCCTGGTGCCATCCATCGCTGCAGCACGGGACGGGGGCATCCACCTTCTGCTGGCCCTCGATGTCGTTGTTCGGAGATGGTTCCATGTTCTTTTGTTTTGTTACAATAATATGCGCTCCGAGGGGGGCGAAAGCGCCTCGCTGTCGTGCACGTTTTTTTCTGGCGGGTGTTCGCTTCGAGCGACACGCGTCAACCTGAAAAAGGTCAGAGTCGAAATTCGTAGCGGTTTGGGTTTGGGCGGATACTTTTAGGGGTGCGACGGTGTTGACGACCGAAATGAGTTAAACGTTATATCGAAGATGCCACTGAACGAAGGGATGGCGAGGGTCAAGGCTGTATTGCCTAACATGTTTCGTTCCTGAGGTCCCTCCGTTCTGTTGAGTCTAGGCACAAATCTGTATCCGGCTCCCTACATACTGCGCAGCACTCCTATTCAGAGATGCAAATCTTGAACGCCGAGTTCACGCACCCAATCGAGCAGAAGGAGTTCACGCTCAGAATGGAAAGGAACGAGTTCTGCGGCGGCCAGAGACAGAATATTCGAGATATGTTGCATTAGTGAAGGATGAAGGAGACAACAGAGAACCAGAGAACACACGCGGAGCAAATGAACTGGACACCCGTCACTCTTACCACCGACAGAATGCTAAGGAACGCGTTGCACCCCAGAATGCAAAAGACCGCGTTGATGGAAAGCACTGCAACGATCGCGTTCCATGAAAGCGCGGCGTAGATCGCGTTCGTCGCCCGGTAGGATTTGTAGCAATAATACCAACCCCAGCGCCCCAAGGCCGGATTCCACTGGTGCCATCCGTCGCTGTAGCAGTCGACGGGAGCCTCCTCCTGCGCCTCCTTCTGGCCCTCGATATCCTTGTCCGCGGATGGCTCGGCCGGGGCGGCGTCGTCGTCGATGGGCGCTTCTTCGGGCTCCTCGACGTCCTTGGCGACGGCGGACGCGCTGCTTGTGCTGGCGAGGACCTTGAAGGGGTTACCCGCGAGGATGGCGCTGGTGGTGGGGGGTTCTTCGGAGCTCATGGTTGTCGTCGGGGCGCTTGGGCGTTTTATGAGGGCGTCAACTTTCAACTTCTCATCAAGGAGGCGGCCGGCTCTGATGTCTCAAGGCGAGTCTCTCGGAAAGAACGGTGTTGAAGAGCGCGACACGCGTCACACACCAAGCACCAAGCCTAGCAAAAGAAAACACCGCCAACTGGTCGGTCACACTCTCAACAAACGTCGGAGGGCATTCAGTGCAATGGATTGCAAGCATTCTGATCTGCAAGGTGAAAGAAATCGGCTACCATCTGGCCGGACTCGTAGCAGTTGACGGTCGAAGCACGTCATTGGCAAACGCACTTCCTTGGCAAACGACCAACCGGTTGGAGCAAAGGCAAGTTGCCAGTCAGGGAATGCAACATGCGGTACAGCGTGGGAGATGTAGATAGCAGCAAAAAGAAGCAGCGCATCTGCGCTCTCTCTCCAACTGGGAAGCATTCAGCTCTACTAATTGCCCATCACAACCGCTCTGCATTCTTCCACCAACTCCTCATTGACTCCGCAAATCATCGTTTTCGAGTGCAAATTGAACGCGTAGCCA
>JALLAP010004976.1:0-11615 GCA_036939355.1 Thalassiosira profunda | reverse complement strand
GCAACGTCGTACGGTTTATGACGCAGTTCCTGTGGAGGAAGAGCACTGGGCCAAGCGACACCAGAGGAAGATCGTTGGGGGACTCGTGATGGTGATTGTCGCCTTGGCAGTGGTTTTGGGAGTGTTCTTTGGCGCGGACGGTGGGGGCGGTGATGTCGCCAAAGCTGAAACGATGTATGGCAGTCAATGCTTCGCGGACCGCGAGGAACTCAAAGCTGCCGTGGACGAGTACACAGCAGGAGGGGACACCTGTGTGAGAGGCGGCGGCAAGTGCGAGGTCATCCAAACGTACGGATGGCCGATCGGTTCGTGGTGTACCTCCAACGTCACCGACATGTCGGAATTGTTTGAAGACAAACGCACTTTCAACGACGACCTTCCCTCTTGGGACACTTCCAAAGTCACGTCAATGGAGAGAATGTTCTATGGTGCCTCTGCATTCAACGGGCACGTGAGCAATTTCAACACTTCGAAAGTCACGACAATGGAGAACATGTTCGGGGATGCCTCTGCATTCAACGGGGACGTCGGCAATTGGGACACCTCAAGAGTGACTGATATGGCATTCATGTTTGATGAAGCCTCTGCATTCAATGGCGACCTGTCCTCGTGGGACACTTCCAAAGTCACTTCGATGGAGGACATGTTCCAGAGAGCTAGATCATTTAATGGAGATGTCAGCAACTTCGATACCTCCAAAGTGACGTCAATGGCACAGATGTTCGAAAAAGCCTCTTCATTTATCCGGGACGTGAGCAAATGGGACACCTCAAAAGTTACCTCGATGGAGGATATGTTCTTTGGAGCCTCTGCGTTCAATGGCGACGTGAGCCGTTGGGACATATCAAATGTCACGTCGATGCGTGCTATGTTCGCTCATGCCTCTTCCTTCAGCCAAAACCTCTGTGCCTGGGGCGTCCAGTACAATGATACTTCGATGGAGGGATTTGTGAAAGACACCGATATGTTCTGGCAAACGAACTGTACCAACCAAAATGATCCAGCGGGGCCTGATACAAACTGGTGCTCGGCAACATGCGCCAGTGCCGAATAGCCTTTGTCCCCTTGCGAGAAAAAATGCATACGTTAGCGAGTGTTGAATTGCATTCATTGTCCGTAAAAGTTGTTTAAGTGCTCCCATTTCATTTGCAGTGTTTAACCTTTCACAGGACCACCGTGCCCTTCGAGTAAGCATCTTCCCAATCCTTTCCGAGGGCGGCCTTTGCTTCCTTCTCGTACTTCACCAGCCTTATCAAATGCTCCCTCAAGCTATGAGCCTTCTTCTGCTTCTCCTGGCCCGATTTAATGATGAACAATTTCACCAGGGCTTTTGAGTTGAGCAGAAAATTCTTCACCTTCTTCTCCGACGCGCTCAATTTGACGTTCTTCGACCGGGGCTCCTCGTACAGCTTCAGCTCCAACCCGATGTGCGTGTACGTGAAGTTGGGCTTGGTCGAAAACGCAGGTACGGCCGGCACTCCGTCCTCGACGTTCCTCGTGCGCAGAAGCAGCAGGTTGCCGCTCTTCTCCAGCGTTTGCACCGATTCCAACAGTCTCCCGTCGCCCACCAATGGCTGCGCGTGCGTGATACACCGCACCGGCTTGGGGAAGTCGTCGCGACAGGCCGCGCTCACGGCGAAGAGCGATGCGAGGGCGCCGCCCAGGCTGTGCCCCGTCACGAACAGAGAGTACGTCGGATGCTCGTCCAGGACCGACTTCACCTTCTCCAGCACCCCCAGCTCTGAACCCTGATTGCGATTGAGATACCCCCAGAAGCCCTTGTGAATGCACACCTCCGAGGGCAGCGACGCATCACTGGCGAATTGTTGCAGGGCTTTGACCGGGTTGGGCAGTTCGACGCCGTTGAAATCCTTATTGGCAGCCCAGTCCGCCGGAGTGCGCGATCCGCGGAAGATCACGTTCACCCGGTCTACGGAAGGGTCCACAGTGACTGCATACACCTGCAGAGAAAGCGTCATAAACAACTGATATATGCAAAACGAAATCATTTGCAATTCGGCCAACTCACCAGCCACTCCTGCTCCCGGTAGCCCTTGTCGGCCTGGTCGTTGAAGTGAACGATTTGCACGTGCTTGACGCCCTCATCCGACGCGGCGTCGACCGCGTCAAAGCCGCCCACTTCATCACGAAAGTCTCGCACGGATTCCCGCGCGTGCTTCCGCGCCATGGCCAGGGACCGCTCGTGGTCGTCGGACCGCTCCTTGACGTGATCGAACGCCTTGAATTGCAATTCTGGAGAGGTTGGTGCACAAGATGTGAGCACCCTTCGCATTGCAACAATGAAACACACATCATCACACATCGCTCACCGGCGTCCTCGTTCTGCCCCTCGAACACCTCGGCCAATCCCGGATTGCGCTCGATGATGCGCTGGAATTCGACCGCCTGCAGCGGCATCTGAAGGGCGGCGGCGTTGTCCTCGTCGCTCGCGAGCTGCTTCCGGCGGCCGAGCTCGCGCATCAGAGAAATGGCGTAGGTGAGCTCGCTCCCCAGGAGGCTCAGCTTGACCAGGTCGTAAAGGTCGCCCGGCGGGGCGGCGGGGTCGGTCATGGTGGCGAGGACGGGGAAGTGAATGATGACGGCGGCTCCAAGATCTTTGCCTTTGCAGATCTTTGCATTTTTGCATGCCTAACTCGAGATTCGGTTCTAGGGTAGAGCTACTAGTTTCTAGATCCTGGGGAAATAACGTCAAGTCCCTTTCCCTCTCAGTAAAGTGGACGGCAAATAAATACGACGACTACATTTGAGCTGTCGCGTACAACTGAATGAGTTCCTCCGTGGGCAGTTAGTCTTTGATTTTTACCTGAGACACAAAGCTCCCAAAAAATTGAGAGCGAGCAAAAGGCAAAAGCCAAGCAGTCGGTGCACCATAACTGCCACCCGCGGCCGCGGCGATCCCAACCCAACAACCCTCTCGTCACCTGGTCAAGCGCCCTCTCTTATCTGGGTCTCGGCGACGGTATCCTTCAAGTGCATCCGGTGGCGTCAGCTCCATATTTTCACGAGTTGCAAATCCCAACGCACACATCACACTCACCATCAATTTCAACCATGAGCGAATTCACCGTCAAGCTCACCTACAAGGGCAAGACCGCCTACGTCGACGAGATCACGCTCGACGTCACTTCCACGGAGCTCCTCGGCCACGCCCGGAAGGAATTCAAGATCGAGAAGGGCGCCGTGCTGCATCTGATGTACAAGGGCACCAAAATTGCGCAGGAAATCATGGAAGAAGAAGGCATCGTGACGTACGCCCACCCGGCCTTTCCCGAGGGGACGTCGATAGGCCGGATGGGCGCCAAGGTCACCGTCGTGGGGGTCAAGCCCATCAAGAAGAAGGAAAAAGATCCCGGACGGTTCTGCGACGACGGCATCTGGGGCAAGTACGACGGCGACCTCGACGCCAACGGGCGGCGGCACGGGAAGGGACGGATGAAGAGCGAGGACGGCGAGGTGTACGAGGGAGAGTGGGTGGAGGACAAGCGCGAGGGCAAGGGGACGTGCGAGCTCGCCAACGGCGCCGTCTACGTGGGGGAATTCAAGAAGGGGAAGCGCGACGGGAGGGGAACCTACTACTGCAACAACGGGGACAAGTACATCGGGGACTACAAGAAGGATTTGCGGGACGGGCAGGGGACGTACCTTTTGAAGAACGGGGACCGGTACGTGGGGCAGTACCAGGCCGGGAAGCGGGAGGGGGTGGGGACGTTCTACTGGAAGGACGGGTGCGTCGACATTGGGACGTTTGTCGAGGGGAAGGATTGCGGGGACGGCGTGCGGTGGAGCAAGGACCGGGACACGGCGTACCGGCTGATGAACGGGAAGGATACGGGGGAGATCGAGCTGGAGATGGCCGAGGCATTTGCCGCCAAGTTGGGCTTCGTGGACGTTACGGCGCAATTGGCCAAGTTGGATGTGAAAGACTGAGCGAGTGTTTGGTANCAAGTTGGGCTTCGTGGACGTTACGGCGCAATTGGCCAAGTTGGATGTGAAAGACTGAGCGAGTGTTTGGTAGGGGCTTGCATTATGCATTGATGCAATGGAAGACGAGCGAAAAGGCGATTTCACGGCGACTCTGGAAAGAGGGAAATATAGAGTTGTTATCGTGGCGGGGTCACAAAGTGTACTTTTACTTGTCAAGGTGATAAGATATTTTGGCATATCAGCTGCGGTCCATTCGGAATGCAATTACACGCACATGATTTTGCCCTCGGATAGGGCGGCATCGTCAACTCTCCCGTATCCTTTGCTCTTCAGCCGCAGCGAGAATCCCAGCGGAGCTACGTTTCCAACGTCCGAGCCTTTCTTCGTTGTAAACATCGCGTACAACATTATTCCGCACACCACCACGATGAGGCTGAGCATCTTACTGCCCGACCAGCACATCTCCATTCCGCCCCACCTTCCGCAGAGTATGACGGCGCTGGCCGCAAAGACCAGGACGGCCTGCAGTCCCTTCAACACGCCGGCCGAGGTTGCCCCTCCCGGAAAGTGCTTGAGTGTTATGAAGAAGGTGACGCTGTGGACCAGGTTGGCCAATGCAATGTAGCCCAGAATAGTCAATGCGCCGAGGGGAGTAGTGCCCGCCTCCGCCATGGGATCCAGGACGAGCGATTGCATCCGCGGGATTGTGTAGAACAGCTGCCACAAAAGGAGGGCGAGCGTCGCGACGATCCCCTGTATGGCGCAGTTCGCCCGCACCGACAAGTGCCGCGGCTCCGCCCTTTGTTTTGCCTGCCCGCCCTTCTCCAACTCCGTTCCTTCCGCAGCAAATGCCGTCGATGCCGGGGCCGTCATGATCCCCTCGCTCATCACGTACGTCAAGCCGTGGAAGGACGTTCCGATCAGTACCAGCACCGCCCCCCAAAAGACGCTCCGTCCCACCGCGAGGGAGTCGTACGCGGTCAGCGACAGCCCGACGACGACGAGGCAGACCCCCGCCCACTGGAAGGGGACGAGGGAACGGCCGAGGAGAAGCTTGGAATACAGCGCCGCCCACACCGTGACGGAGGAGTAGATGATGGCGAATATTGTTGGGCCGGCCATGTTGTTTCCTGTCGAGAATGGATGAAGATGAAACAGATGAGTATTTGCTTTTGCAACGTTGCTCAGATTGCATCTTAGAATGCTCACCAGTGTAGACCATCGATTGGGCGAACAGGTCGAACAACGCAATGGCCGAGGCCTTGAGAGCAAGGGATCGCGACGGCCACGCCCTCTCTTCCTCCTCGGCCTCCCACTCATTGTGCTCATTGGTGGTTGCATCGCCGTCGGAAGTGCTCCCGTACCGTGCGCCGTTCGAGGAGCCGTTCTGCAATCGCTTTGCACCCCCTGCACCGCCGTGGGAAGTGCTCCCGTACTGCGCGCCATTCGAGGGGCCGTTATCCTGCAATCGCTTTGCATCACCGGCACCATTATTTCCATTTCCCTCCCTGCCATCCTCCTCCCGTCTCCTTCCCCGCCGCCTCCGCAGCGTGAACGCCACCGACGCCGGGCCGACGTAGTAAAAGAGCATGTACAGTTGGCACCGCGGATCGGCGAGGCCGGCGTGCTGCGCATAGGCCATCAATATCGGCTGCGGGGTACAAATGAGCGAAGGGTGAGTGCATGCACCAAATGATAATAATAATTGCAATTGCCGCACAAATCAGGATGCGAGCCGGCGTCCTCACCTGGGTCACCCCCGACAGCACGTAGAGGAGGGCGTGGAGCATGACCCACGGCACGGGCGGCGCTCGCTCCGACATCGTCATCTTTGTCGCTTGCAACGCCGATTTCGCTCCAACTTGGTCGTTCCGGAATCCATCGTCATAGCCGCTCGGGGCGGAGGCTGGCTTTGGGCGATGGCGGCGGCGGAAGCCGCCGGCGGCCATTCGAGGGGGAGGCGCGGAGTAGCGGGAGGGCACGCGAAGGCTGGGGGAGGAGCTGAGCAGAAGCAGAGTGGGTCGGTTGGGTTAGGTTGGGTTGGGTTTTTCGGCCTTTGGCCCAAGCGCACAAGCGGATTTGATTTGCACTTGCACACCAACCCAACTCTCCGTCCGTCGGTGCACCTCAACCTACCATGGCCGCCGTCGTCGAGGCATCCCCGGCCGCCCCCTGCCACCGCGGCGATCCCCTCGACATTCCCCTCATCGACGACCACCTCCTCTCCCGGCTGCTGCTGCCGCGTCTAACCAACGCCATCAAGCTGGCCTTCCCGGGGGCGCACCTCGATTGGACCACGGGCGTCGCCGCGAGCAATAACGAAGTTGCAATTGGAGGAGGCAGTGGGGGAGGCGGCGGCGACAATGGCGGAGGTTCCGCGAAGAATGCGCTGCCGTGGAAGCGAATCGTAGAAGGGGCCCTGCGCGCCATGCTGTTGGTGGGCTCGTGCCGCCACGTTTACACTCACGACAAACAAAGAGAGGTGCGGGTGCAGACGCCGGCCATGCAGAATCTGGGGATGATCCTCCGGCCTTCGCTCGGCAGCGGGCCACAAATGGCTGGACAATCTCGCCTTCAGCGGTATGCCAAAATACTGGCGCTGGTGCTCGCCGCGGTGGTGGTGCCGGGCCTGTACGAGGAGCTGCGGCGGCGAAGGCAGCGGCAATTGGACGAGCGGGAGCGGAGGAGGCGGTTGGAGGAGATCCGCCGCGAGTTGAGAGGTTCCGCGGGACAGCCATCGCAACAGCAATCTGGGCAGCAGCAACCAACACAGCCGCAGCAACCAACACATCAGCAATCGACACATCAGCAATCACAAGTTGTGAGCGTCCGGCAACGGGCCCGCGAGCGGCAATCCCGCCTCCGATCGGTTCTGGCCGACGCCCTCCTCGGACTGGGCGACGTCTTCCTCCCTCCTCTAAAGCTTATTGCCCATCTGTCGTACCTGTGGGGCGGGAGCGCCGCGCCCGGCCTGGGGGTGCGGCTGGCGGGGTGGGAATATGCCGCGGAGGGCGACGGTGTTGCGGGGAATGGAGGGAATGCAACAAATGCAGGAGGGAATGGGGGATACTTTGGCGGGAGGCCGCACCAGCGGCACGCGAACTTTCAGTACGGGAACCGGAGGCTGATGGTGGAGGAGGGGCTGCGGACGATGGCGATGGTGCTGCCACCAAGGGGAAATGGGGCCGCGGGGGCCGATGATGGCGGAGGGAACGCCGCCTCCTCCATCGCGATCCCAAGGGCGAGCGGCGCGGCGCAGCGAACGGCGGGTCGCCGGCGCCGTGGGATGCGCCGACGGGCCCTCTCCTTCCTGGGCGTGGCGGAGGAGGACGAAAGTGCTACCGCACTCGACGGGGATGACCGCCCGCTCGCGTGCGCGCTGTGTCATACGGAGAACCCGACCATCCCCTACGTCGCCTCGTGCGGGCACGGCTACTGCTACTTGTGCCTCCGCGCGGCGGTCACGGACGACCTCGGCTTTCGCTGCGTGGCTTGCGGCAGGGCGATCGTTTCCTCGGGCCGGCCGGCGTACGCGCGGACGGGAGGGTAGCGTCGTTTCCTTTGCAAATCTGCAAACGTACAGTCCTTTCCGGAAAGACCTGCAGATACCTAAACAAATCTCATGCACAGAAGAGCATTGGATGATATTGCGTGGTCTTTGCCCTTTGTGTTTCCTTTGTGTTTCCTCACACACCGAGAGAAGAGGATCGGTGTGATGTGCTGTGCGAAGGATCGTGATGGTCTTCAACGTGCAACGCGCGTCAGCTTCGAGATGACGTCCCGACTGATGTTTTGATGTCATCGTACTACCCTGCACGCACCTTGAAGCCCCCGTCGTAGGAATTCAATAACAAATCTAATACTTTCCTTAGCTGGAACAGAAAAGAATCGATCTACATCCACAAAGCACAGAGACGGAAACATTGGACAAATCTTGGATATCAATGCAGACAAAAAGACAGCTGCCTCCTGTCAAATGTCGCGCCTATCAAACGTACTGATTCCCCAGTTGTCGCTGCGGGAAGAGTTGAACTCGTCACCCATTGGTGTCAGAAACGAGCCTTGAGGATACGTCGTAGTGAAGTTGCGCCACTTAACGATTCTCGCCTTTCGTTAAGTAGAGTGTCTTCCCCAATTCACCACGGAACATCACAAGAAGCAACATCACAGAAGCGCGGAATGCAATCGAAATCCCCAGCCAGGGAAAAAGACATTTCCACGCGCTTTTTTCCCACACAAAATCGAGAAGGCAATCAGCAAATTGAAGGGCAAAGGCGATCAACCCGCAGCGAGGAAAGCAATGGCCGACCGAGGCCCGCCAGCCACGCACACCGTCACAATTGCGCGATAAATCGAATTGACATGTCGACAGGGTCAAACGGGGTCTCTGGGATGGGGACCGGGATGGACGCGAACGCCGCCTCCGCGGGGGCCGGGACGACGACGGTGGGCCACGACGGGACTTCCGCGGGAGGGGCGACGGGGGCGCTGGCCGGGGAGGCGGCCATGGACGGCATCGAGTGGGACGACGCGTCGGTGAGTTTTGGATTGATTGGATGGCGGGGCGCTAGCTTGTTTTTTTGAGGCGCGTGATGTGTCCGTGAGGGATCTTGGATGGAGATTATTTGGACTCGCCTGCCGGGGGATGTGGGGCGCGACGCCCGGCGGAGGACGCGGGAGGCGAGCTGTGGACTGCGGTCTGGGGGGGGGTTGCGCTCCCGTGTGATTGATGGGCGTTTTGTGTTTGGGCCGGCGGTCCATGTTGGGAGCTCGCCTTTCTGCGTTGGGGCCTCAAATTCATGGGCAGGGCCTCAAGTCTCCATGGGATGGCTGCGCTGGCCTCATTTGGCGGGCGCAGGGCTCGATGGGATTGCGGTGGGGCGGGGGAGCGGGGCCTGGAGGGCGGTCGCGGTCGTTTGTTCGGCTGATGGGCATCTTTGTGTGTGTGTTTTGCAATGGAGGTTTGGTTTCTCTTTTGTGATTGATGCGACTGGCTGGTTCGGGGGAGGACGCCATTCCTTTTGCAAATGAGGGGAAAGACCTGAAGCATTACAATGGCAGCCTCCTGTGGTGGTTTTGCAAGGCAGGAATGTCTGTCTGGTTGATGTCATGATCTTGTGCATATGATGTGCACGCCTCATCTTTGCAGATGAGGTTTGGACATCTTTGATGTCGATGATGCTGTGGGGGACACTCCTGGATTCTTTTGCTGAGGTTGGGCTCGCAGCCTTTCCCCTTCTCTTTGACGACATCGTTCTCTAAACTTGCCTTGTCCCATCCCCATCCATGCCCCACAACCGCAGGGAAACGAGGAAGACCTCGGCCTCCTCTTCTGGGACGAGCTCAACGCCGCGTCCACGGGCGGGACGACGCGAACGTCGTCGCCCTCCTTGGACTACCTCGGGGGACTCCTCCCCGCCACGATGGGCGCCGGCTCCCGCTCGAACAGCCTGTCCGCCAACAGCCTCCACAACAGCCTCCACAGCAGCATCCCCGAGGTGATGCCTGCATCGATACTCCCCGCGTCGGCCACGGCCGCGGGCATCGCGGACTTCTTCGCCGCGGCGCCGGGGGGCCTCCTGGGGAACGACGCGGGGGACATGCCGGTCGCCGGGGGCGGCAACGACGCGGCGGGATACGGGGACCTGCTGACGGCGGCCCAGCCGCAACAACAGCAACTGCTGCAGCCTCCAGTAACCCAGCAGCCCTTGCAGCAGCCTCCGATGCATAATCCCCAACAACCCACGCAGCCGCCGCAGCCTCCAGCCTGCATGGGCGCAGCGGGCACGGCAAGCAGGGCCCAGAGCCAAGCCGAGCCGCAGGCGCCTCCCACGGCGGCTCCCCAAGCCCCGCCGAACGCACAACCGAATGCGATGCCAACCAACGTCGCCCGACCCGTGACCGCCTCGGCCGTTCCGCAAGCCGCGCCGACCATCCCGCCATCGGCCCACCCGTACTACCTCTGGTTGCTCCAGCAGCAGGCCCAGCAACAGGCACAGGTGGCCCAGCAGCAAGCGCAGGCGCAGGGAATGACCCCGGAACAGCAGGCGGGGATGAACCCCCTCCAGCTCATCCAGATGCTCCAATTGCAGCAACAACAGCAGAATCCGGCGGGGGGAATGCCCAGCCTGGTGGAGGTCACGCAGGCGCTGCTGCAGCAGCAACAGCAGGGGCAGACCCAACCGCAGCAGATGCAAACGCAAGCGCAGATACAACCGCAGGGTCAGACGCAAGGGCCCGTCGTCCCGGCCGGCCAGCCAGGCCCGACGGTTCACTCGCCGCAAGGGCCGCCGGCGCAGGCACCGGCCGCGGTTCCTCAGGACAATGCATCCCACAAGCGAAAGGCGCCCGGGGCGAGGGCGACTGCAAACAATGGGCCGGCGGGACGAAAGGCCAAGGCAAAACAGGTGAGTTTGGTTGCTCATGGCTGGGCGTACGTAAGTACGTGGTACGAAGTCACATTTCGCTCACCCATTCCTTCTTCGTTCGCTCGCGATGCAATTGCAGGCAACAACTGCCCCGAAACGGGCAGCCGCGTCCAAGGCACCGCCGCCATCGACTCCATGGGCGGCGAACGAGGCAGTGCAACGTCCGCTGCCCGTCAGCGTCGCCGCCCTCCGACAAGCGGCGTATCCCGCCGTGGCCGGGCAGCCGGGCTACAATGGCGCCGGGCTGCCGCAGCAGTTGGCCGCGAACGCTGCCGGAATGTTCTCCCAGCCCACGCCCATGCTGGCGCCCAGCGCCTCCGGCTTCCCCGTGGTGTCGGCGAGCGACACCGACGGGGGCCTCACGGACACCAACTCCGCCACAGCCCACCAAAAGAAGCGGGCCAAGCGAGCGGCCTCGGCCAACGTGGGCTGGCACCCCGTCTCGTCGGCCGGCGAGACCACCGGCGCCGAGACCGAGGCCCCCCTCACCGAGGAGGAGGAGCGGCTCCGCCACAACCGCGAGCGCAACAGAGAGCACGCCAAGAACACCCGCATGCGCAAGAAGGCGTACGTCGAGCGGCTCAAGATCAGCGTCGACGAGCTGTGCCGGGAGCGGGACACGCTCGTGTCGGAACGGGCCACGGCGGCGAACCTCCTCGTCGAGGTCCACGCGAAGCGGGTGGACGTCCTCCGCAGCTTCTTCGCCTTGCGGGCGGGCTACGGTGTGGACCAGAAGCGGGAGCTGTGGAGCGGCATCCTGGACGAGAGCTCGGTCACGTGCCGGATGCCCGTGACGCCCTACCAGAGCTTCCCGTCGAGCGAGGTGCAGGTGTCGAACTGCCAGCGGACGCTCGCGGGGGTCGACGCCATGATCGCCGACGCGGCCGCGAACGCCGTGTTCCTCGATTCCGTCGTGGATCGGACGCGATATCCCAACGGGAAGGTCAAGTTCCAGTACACCCTCGTGACGGAGGAGAGCGTCGTGAGCGGGAACCAGCTCATGGCGCGGTGGGCCATGGCGACGCTCAACGCCAAGCGGCAGAGCGCCGGGGGGTGCACGGAATTGCACCAGCGGGGCATGCTCATCGCCAAGTTCAACTCGGCCCACAAGATCGTCGGCCTCGAGATCATGTTCGACGTCATGGCGTTCATGCTGCAGGTGAAGATGGCCATGGGGTGCCACAACTTCAACGACGTCGTGATCCCGAACACCGTCCAGACGTGCCAGAAGCGGTACGATTG
>JALLAP010004609.1:0-11357 GCA_036939355.1 Thalassiosira profunda | reverse complement strand
CGATGCTGCGGCAGATCGCCCGCCTCCTCGAAAGAACCGTTGCGCCCCGCGTTCGTGTCGCCGAGAGCAGAATTGTGGGCGAGAATGCTGCCAGGGCCGGCAGGTGAGAGGATGAACAGATATGCACAGAAATCGCCCGCTTGATATGTGCTCACAATGCAACACAAACCCACCACAGAGGCGTCTTCTCCACCGAGGACGTGACCGCCGACCGGCTCCCTGTTGCAATGTGCCTCTACCCCGGCGTATTCTCTCCCGGCATCCCGCCGCATGCGTCGATGCCTGGCAGGATGGGACGGGCCGAGTACCTCGCAAACCTGTCGTCCCCGTCCGATCCCGGAGGTAGTATAGAGGACAGTGCGTACTTACTAAACTTGGATTGCGGGGGATATCTCGACGGCCGGGCGTTGAAAAGTCAGTATGATGGTGGGGAGATGCTCGATGGCAATCCGTCGGCGTGCGGGCAGCTGGTCAATCATGCATTCAACAGCAATCTGGAAGTGCTCTCCTTTGCGTGGAACGAGGTGTTGGAGGCGACAGATGCATCTGCAAAAATGGATGGATGCTACGCCCATGATTCTTTCTTGCGAGGATCCGTAGTAAACATCAACGGCATGGCATGAACGAACTGATAAATGGCGGAAAGCTTTCTGGCCGAGAGGGCTTCTTCGTCTTCGTCACCGCAGAGCGATCCCTCAATTCCAGTTCCACCAAGATTGCGCCACCATTCAGGCTCTTCTCTGAGCTTGTTGACAGCCTTATCGAACCAACGCACAGCGATGGGCAGCATCTTCATATCCCATCGGAAGAAAGGTGCCATATCAAGAAAGGGATGCGCCAAAAGAATCTTTTTCACTGCAACTAAATTCTTGTCTCGCCGGATGTTCATGCGCATCAGATCACGTTGTTCCACCGTCAGACCATGTTTGAGATGGTTCATGTTCCTCAGTTTGTGATTGGAAAGGAATGTGGCATTGATGGTTGACTTGTTGCACAGCAATGCAGAAAGTGCCTTGTATCCCCTGCTATTGATAGCATTTTTTCGGAGATCCACTACTCCAACGACCGGTTGTTTGTCAGGGACTTCAATAGAAGAGCCGCGCTATCGTTGCCAATGCGGTTGCGCTCCAGGGAGAGGTGCCGTAGGTTAGATGTTGGATCGCGTAGGAGGGTGGAAAGTCTCTCGCAACCACCCTTTCCGATATTGCATCCGTCCAGACACAGCATACTCAGTCGTCTGTGTCCCCGGACGGCTGAGACAATTTCCCCCACAGACTCGTCGTCAATGCCAGCATTGGTAATGAGCACACTTTCCAAATGTCTGCATGCGGCGATTGTTGATGCAAGGGAACTGTCGCCCAATTTTCTCAAATTGCAGGAGTCGATCTCAATGTGTCCTGTCCGAATCCGGGTGGATTAAATTATTTGAGGCAGCATTCTGCCGGAAGGCGAACAGTATTCGACGGCCCGACACCCCTCGAGAGAAATTGAAGTGCGTCAACTTCAAAGTGTCAATGGCGGTGTTCTTGTGTGCGAAGCTTGTTGAAAAACCTGTCCGTTGCAATGGCCATCGACAGTCCCCGGCCATCAATGATGACGCGCCACACAGAGGCGCCATCAATGGCTTCGCCGAGCCTGGAAAACTCAGCGCTGTCGGTTGACACGAAGTCGACATAATCTCTCGAATCGCCGCTGGGGATATAGCCGTCATTGCAAGCAATGTGCAGCGTGAGCTCCTCCCACTTTGGATCACTCCGCTCTACGCGGAGCAGCGTTTTGCTATTTCTCGCAGCTCGGGCCATCATTGAGATTGAGAGTAAAAATCCGGCACAGGGTCCAAACCTTATCCGCGGGTGACAAGAGCCCTATCACCCCTTTCGGCGATGGTTTCGGGCCAGCGATTGGTTTGAGACTCCCTGGTTGGGCAGAGCAGGAGGTGCGCCGGGGGAGCGGGGCGGGGAGGACCGCGCGCCGGCCGGTCCGGTCGTCCTCGATCGGGTTGTGTTGAGAGTGGAGTCACGGAGTCACACGCCCCCCTGCCGCCCTGCCGCCCGAGCTCCTCTCCTCCTCCTCCCCTCCGCCCGCTCCGCCTGGTGCCGCCCGCCAGGTGTCTTCCTCTCGCCACACCGTGCACCTTGTACAGAGCACAGAGCAGCGGTGGCGGCGGAATTGGTGGCGGAGCCCAACGATAGCCACAAAACTTGAGATATGGTTGATGTATCGCTTTGCTGATGGGTGGGAGTGGCAACTATCAACCTGGCCACGCCTTCGCTCGCTAGGATGAGGGAGGCGATGCGGCGGCAGATCGCACGATTTCTCGACGGGTCGATAGCGCCCCGCGTCCGCGTCGCCGAGAGCAGAATTGTGGGCGAGAATGACGTCAGGGCTGGCAGGTGAGAGGACGCACATCATATGCACTCAAACTGTCGTATGCCAAGAAGTCGCTCGCTTCATGCTAAACATTGCAATACGAAACCCACCAACAACTTCCTCTTATCCAGGGGCGTCTTCTCCATCGAGGACGTATCCGCCGACCAGCTTCCTGCGGCAATGTGCATCTATCCTGGTGTGTTTTCCCCGGGTATCCCGCCGCACGCGGCGATGCCGGGCAGGATGGGACGGGCAGAATACCTCGCCAACCTGTCGTCCCCGTCCGATCCCGGAAAGAGCATCGAGGACAATGCGTACTTATTAAACTTGGATTGCGGGGGATACCTCGACGGCCGGGCGTTGAAAAGTCAGTATGATGGTGGGGAGATGCTCGATGGCAATCCGTCGGCGTGCGGGCAGCTGGTCAATCATGCATTCAACAGCAATCTGGAAGTGCTCTCCTTTGCGTGGAACGAGGTGTTGGAGGCGACAGATGCATCTGCAAAAATGGATGGATGCTACGCACTGCCGAACGAATTGCGGGCGGACGGGTCGCCGTGGTACTACGACGCAAACACGAGCGACATGATGTTATTTCCGCGCCCAGAGGAGCCGCCGCTGTCGCGGAAACTGTTACGTGGGGCAGCTCTGGTGTTATTCCGGCCGATTGAACGGGGCGAGGAGCTGCTGCTGGATTACGGATTGAAAGAGCCCTATCCAAAGTGGGCGGTGGGGTGGTACAATGCTTCAGCCGACGATGCAAAATGAAGTTTGCTAGAAGATTGCTTTCTTGCATTTTCTATTACAATGCCCTTCGCCTCATTCTGATCCAGCAGCTCCTTCTCTGCTCGAAGCCTCTCTGTTTGCGCATCCGAATACACCTCGCTTTGGACGCTTCTACTGATTCGCGGCATCGGAATGCTTGATGCCGAGGGTGTTAAAAGAGTTCCAGGGGTTCTCGTCGTCCACCCCCAACCGCACCCACTGCGTCACAATTTTCTTCTCTCCTTCCACGACAGGACATCCCGAGTGTTCCGTAAACCCCGAATCCATCTTCATCGTGACGGGATCAATGTAGCTGAAGAACGTCGCGGCATATTTCTTCGGATTGATGTGCACGTTCGAGTTGCGAAAGCGGGTGGCCCCGCCCACCTTCGGCACGTCGCAGTACATGACCACCGTCGCCATGCGATTTCCCGGTTTGAAGTCCAGACCGTTGCAATCTCCGTCGCAGTGCGGCATGTATCGGTCCGGGGCCTCGTCGTCCGGCCCCCGTCCAAAGTACTGAATGCTCATCAAATCCTCCTGCCCATTTTCTTTGATGTCGAAGGGCAAGACGTGGTTGACGTAATCGTACACCCGACGCGAAAGGCGGGCGATCGCATCCCCCTCGTCCTCCTTGTCCCAATGCACCTTGATCCCGGCCTGCTTCGCCTTCCGGCTCTCGCTGAGCTTGCTCCCCCCGCTCCCATCCGCGACGGTGGCGTCGTGCAGAATCGGCTTCGCCGCGGCCTCGACCGCCTGGCACTCCTCCTCGCTCAGGAAGTTCTGGATGGTGTGAATTTTGGACGCCGGCCGATCGATCATCACGTCCACCTGCTTGCGCCGCCAATATTCCGTCTTCTTCGCCTCGGTCGTGTTCATGCCCTCGTCGGCGCATGTGTAATTTTCCACCAGTTCCGCCATCTTCTTCCGAATGTCGGCTTGGAACGCAATCTCCTCGTTGGCCTTCTCGATTTCCGCGGCAATCCCCTTTTGGACGCACGACGCCAGCGTGTCGAGAATGGACGCGGCGTCCCCGGGCGACGCGGCCAGGCTCTTCTTCGCCGAGGATTGGCAGTCGTCCAACAATACCGTCGCCGAGGCCGCCGCGATGGTCTTGGAATCGGTGTGCTCCACCTCCACGCCCTCCCGGATCAGGACGATCTGGTCCTGGTTGGCGTTGACCGTGAAGTGGTCCACGCGGCACTCCTCGCTCTCCCCGCCGCACACGCCCGTCTTCTTCGCGGGCAGTTCTCTTACTTGAAAGGCGTGGCCGACGTAGGAATTGAGGGCGAAGCTCGCCCCGTGCAATATGTCGGGGGTCGACTGCAGCACCATCTCGCCGGTGTCGGGGTGGATCCAGTGCACGTCGACGCGCCGTCCGGATTCGTTCATGATTTGGATGGAGCGGTCGGTGTCCCCGCCCGCCACCAGGCCGTGATGAACGGCCAGGAGGAAGCCGAGGGTCGCCGCGGCGGGGAGGAGGCGGGTGGGGCGGCGTTTCATGGCGTTGGTTGTATGTAGCGTTTGTGGAGGAGGGCAGGAGGGCACGCACGTTGTTGTTTGACTGTTTGACCAGCCTCTAGCCTCTCCAGTGTACATAGTGACTGAGAGATCACAGTTGCAAATCACGCCGGGAAGTTTGCAGGATAAAGTTACCGTAGATATTTCACGTGACTTATGGTGCACCTTCACCTTCAGCCTGACGCAAAGAACCGTTGGCCTCGCAGCGCATCTCAGCCGCCATGAACTACTACAAACGCACCACGGAGATCACCGTTGGCGGCCGCCCTCCGGTGGCCGAGGGCGGGGGCAGGGCCACCTGGGAATACGATCTGGCACCGGGGCCTGAGGAAAAAGTACAAATCTCATTTGCCAATTTCGCACAACTTGCACGCAAGGGAAAAGATGAGGCCGTCACCTCTCCCAAGTTTGCCTGCTTGGGAAAGGAGTGGGTCCTAACTATTTACCCGGAAGGCATCAGCAAGGCAGTCGGAGATGTACCTCCACCGCCGCCGGAAGAAGAAGAAGAAGAAGAAGAAGACGCATGTGTGGCTGTGTTCTTGACTCTCTGCGATCCAGACGACGAAGTGAAGGTGATATTTGATATCACTCTCATTCAAGTTGATGGAAGTCGTTACAGCAGATGTCGTCCCAACCAACACACTTTTGGGGGCGATACGAGCAATATTCACGGATGGGCGGATTACATTGGCCGGAGCCTCCTATTGAACGCGTATGGGCTGCTAAAGGACGGAGCCGTGACGTTCGAGGTGTGCATGAAGCGAGATGTGGAAGGCTACGGCCTGGGATACGAGCCGTTCCTGCCGCCGAATCCATTCCTGCGAAATTTGGCGAAGATGTTCCCGTTCATGGACAGCGAATCCGGCGACGTCGAGTTCCTGGTGGGGGACAAAAGCGATCCGAAGACCGGCAAGGCCACCTTCCCTGCGCATCGCATCATTCTGGAGGCGAGCGGGTCGTCCCTTTTCCACATGCTTGGAGAAGGCGAAGACGACTCGACCACGGTCGAAATCAACGATGTGAGCCCATCGATCTTCGCCCATCTGCTGTGTAGTGTCTATGGACTGAGCATTCCTGTCGCGGCGTTGAAGAGCCAAGCTAAGGAATTGATCGATGCTTCGGACAAGTACGGCGTAGTGCACCTGAAACTACAGGCGGAGTCGTGGTATTGCAAGACCACGACGATCGAAATGAAAAACGTCATGGACAACCTGCATTTCGCAGAATCCAAAAATCTTGCACTGCTCAAAGAGATGGTAATGAGCTTCTTCATGGACAACGGACGGGAGGTGGTGAGCGAGCTCAAGTTGGACGACCTCCCGGCGTCGTCGCAAAGCTTCCGCGACATTCTGATGGCCGTGAACATGGAGCGGGAGAGGGATGGAGGCAACGCCGGGGACGTCAAGGCCATGTCCGTTAACTCGCTGAGGACGAAGCTGCACGAGGAGGGGCTCGACGTCGACGGGACGCGCGAGATGTTGGTGGCGGCGCTGGAACGCAGCAACAATGAAAAGAAACGGAAGAGGGATTCTGTCGACGAGTAGATCGAGTGGTGGCGATGAAATGCGGTGCTTTTGGAGGAAGTTAGGGGATGTGAAATCAATGTGGCTTTTGTAAAATGTACTTTAATCTTCTGTTGTAATCACCGGGCACTGCTCATCTTCCACCCGGCCGTCCGCTAATTGGTACAACCAGTCAAGAAAGATCAGTAAAGTGGAAATCGGACCTCAATTTTTACTTTATGTGCAGGTCAATCCGATTCCTCTGTCTCCAGCAGCGCGCTAAAGTGCACCCTGCCGGATGTCGCCGCTCCCAGCCGCGTCGCGAGAAGGCATCATATTTATTGCTTCGACTTGACGAAGTCAATGGCGGCCTGCACGGTGGAGATGGACTNTCGCGAGAAGGCATCATATTTATTGCTTCGACTTGACGAAGTCAATGGCGGCCTGCACGGTGGAGATGGACTCGACCTCCTCCTCCGGGATCTCCAAATCGAACTCCTCCTCGAGGCTCATGATGAGCTCGACGGCGTCGAGGGAATCGGCGCCGAGGTCGTCCATGAAGCTCGCGCTGTCCTCGAACGGGCCGTCGGGGCTGAGCTGGCTGGTGACGAGCTCCCGGACCTTCTCCTCGACGCTGTTGAGGGCGGTGGCGCGGGCGGCGAGGGGCCGGGCGGGCACGAAGGCCGAGGCGGAGGCCACGAGGGCGGCGAGGACGAGGGACTTGGCCTGTGGATCGAATACGAGAGGATGGAGGTGAGAGGATGCGAATTGAAAGATAAGTGTAGCCGCGCCCTGATATCGGCCGCGACAACCCAACTGCGAATTGCAATTGTGACACTCTGCTCCCGCTGTGCACATGATATGCACACGTAGCCGCTGCGAGATCGATCGTCTCTGAGACACAGCGGCTCCATACATTAGCCGCCACGAACGCCCTGCTGCGAGGCCGCCGATATTGCCCGAGGGCAGCCGCGATACCGACGAGCTCGCTCGCGAGAACGACGCGGCAATTCGCTCCAACGCAAAACACAACAAACGCCGCTCTCTGCGCCCGCCTCATTCCGGCCCGGCACGCCCGCTACACTGCCCCGCCTCTCGGCACTTACAGAGAACATGGTTGTAGGTTGGGGGTGTTATCGATGGATCGAAAGTGAAAATTATGAGCGGTCCAGTGCATTGTCGACATCGAGAATCGAGAGCCGGCGACGACTGACGACGGACGACGTGCAAAACAAAAACAACCTCTTGCTGGACGTGCGCAAGACATAAAATCGTAACGATATACCTTTTAGAGAGTACTGTTCCTACGTAAACCCTCTCCGATTTTTCCCCTCTCGGCGCCTCTCCCACCAACGCCACGCACGTCCGCCGCCCCTCTCCGACGAGACCAGCCCTTTCGGATGCCGCCGTCAGTTCGGAACAATTCGAGCGAGAGGGTCTTGGGTGCGCCGAGCGAAAGATGAGAAGCATGACACCAAAGCTCGGTGCATCGGCCGCTTTCGGCCAGCCCCCGACCATGTGTGACTCGTCCCTCTCCCGCCCACTTCGTGCGGAGTGGCTCGCCCATCACTCGAGAGGTCCACTCTTGTCTCTGCTGCTGACTGCACGATTGAGAGGCAGGCACTCCGCGGCGAAACAACATCGGACATCGGCGCGGCTAGCCGGCTCTGGTGCGGATAATCAATCACAACGCGGCTGCTCGCGGGCATAAAATCAAATAGGAGAGAAGAGGGGGAGAGCAGAGAGTACGCCCAAAAGAATGTTAGGGAGATCGGCCGCCATGATGATTCGCAAGCACCCCACCAAGGACTGGACCTTCGGCTGGGCCGACTGGCTCGGCGGCGAGGACGCCGCGGGCACGCCCGTCGCGGCGGCGGCCCCGGGTCCCGACGACCGGCCCCCCTCCCGCGTGGCCTCAGCGGTCTCCCTCGCCAGCACCGGGAGCGCCGGTGCCACGGCCCCGCCGCCCCCGCCGGCGCGGACGCTCCTCGAGCACATCGCCGAGTGGCGGACGCCCACGAAGGCNTGCGGCCCCGCCATCCTCGCCGGCGCGGACGCTCCTCGAGCACATCGCCGAGTGGCGGACGCCCACGAAGGCGCCCCGGGAGCGGCACTTCCTCCACCGGGAAGAGTTGGGACTTCAGGCCGACTTTCTGGGGCAGGACGTGTGCGTCGTGGGGTCGTGGTGAACTTGTAGATACATCTGATCCCCTCCCGGAAGCTCTTCCTGTCGTTGTTGTATTCATAGAAATAGAATGTACATAGAACGAACTGAACTGTACCTCTAGTGTCTGCTATTGTATCTCTAGAGAATCTGGTCATGGAGCGAGGGTTGTGCGCTCACCAAGCCTTCGTCTCCTCACATCACTTGCTACCAACGTAGATCCTCCGCTTGCGCCCTGCGACATCGGTCTCCAATATTACCCGCCGTTGCGTCAGGATGTCCAACCCAATCACTCCGGCCGGGCCCCGGTACGGCGTCCGCCCGTCGCCCAATAGCTGTGTGAACACTGGCAAGTCCCCGATCGCCAGAGGCACCTCGTTCCACGGCCTCCACTCCTTGGGCGGTCCCTCGAACGACATCGCGTTGCCCTCCTTCACCGCGTTGCCGCAGTACGTCAGCCCCACCTTCGTCGTGGGGAGGAGCTGAGGCCGTCCGTCCACCCCGATGCCGGCCACCGCCGGATTCTTCCGGTAGCTCCCGTCCCCTTCCGGGGGCAGGCCGAGGAGCTTGGCCGCCTCCCAGTTGACCACCGAGAAGCTCGCGCCGCAGTCCACCACGCCGAGGAACGGCTGCGCGACGACGTTGCCCTTCCCGTCCCGCGGGGCCGACTGCGACGCGATCCGAAAGCCGAGGAGGCGGGTCTCGTTCACGACCACGGCGTCGACGGTGGCCATGCCGGCCTTCTTTGAAACTCTCTCCACAGAATGCGGCTTCCACAACCGCAGCCGTCCCGCGGGAAAGTCGAAGTCCACGTCGAAGCGCTCGAGCACCTCCATGCCGATCATGCCCTCCACGGGGTCGTGCGACGGATCCATGTGCTCCTGCGGAAAGTCGGTCACGATGGCGTGCAGCGGTCCAGGCAAGTCGAAAAACTCTTTTCCGTCGGCAAACGTGCCGCAGCAGAGGGACACGTCGTTCAGTTCGATGAGGGATTGGGACTGTCCGACGGCCCCGGCGGAGAGGCCCTGCTTCGTGATGCCGGATGTTTTGTCGAGGTGCAGCACCTGTTGCAAGTCTGATTTTGCAGTGGATTACGGATGTGCACATCATGTGAGCATTTCGTCTCATTGCAATGCGAGAAACGCAAACTCAACTCGCAAACTCACGCGGCGTGATAAGCTCCGTCGTCAGCCCGCTGTCCACCATGAAGTCGAAGGGCCCCTTCCCCTGAATGTACAATTCCATGATGACGTACTCCCGTCCCATTCCGCCCTTGGGCAGCCGCAGCCTGCGCAAATGATAGAGAATTGATATTTGAGAAGGTTAGCACGGCGATGCATTGCAAATCGGGCCAAATCGTGTCCCAGCGATGTTGACACTTGCCTGCGCATGGGAAAGTCCGCCACTGGCAGATGATCCACACCCGAAGATTTGGCAGCAGCCGCGGCTGCCACATTGGACCTCTTCTCGCCGCCGCTCGCGAAGAACGGCAGCGAGGATAACGCGCCCCCGAAGAGGGCCCGGCGGCGCCGCCCGTCGCCATTGCTGTTGGCGCAGAGCGCCGTCGTTGTGTGGAAGCCATCGCCATCGCTATGTCTGAGTTGCGGCGGGTGTGGTTGGGAGGCGATGCGAACCCGAGGAGGAGCGAGGCGATTTTGGCCGAACGCCGCGGTCCCCGCCGCCAGGGCGGCGAGGGCGAGGAGCCGGGGCGCGATGAATTTCATTGTCGTAGATGGCGGTTGGGTTGTTGCGGTGGCTGTGCTTACGATTTTATGAGCAGAGGAGCATCGGCGGGCCCTCGTTCTGGTTTTGACACCTCTAACCTCGCTCGAGATCTTTGTCGGCCTGGGGAGTGGTGAATTCCTCTGTAGAGCTTTGAATTCCTCTGTAGAGAAATCTTTCTCCGCCTACCTAGTGTTTGCACCGAGATCTTCCGCCGCCAGCCGCCGCCCCATACTAGAGGATCAATCCATCCATCGATACAGTGGTGTCGGATTGCTTGCTCTCTTCCCACTTGCCTTCACGCGTCCCCTTTGCAAACGATGGTCTTCCGCCGCCCCAAATCCTACTCCGTCACGCTGCAGCGCGCCCACGCCCTCCTGGGCATCCCCCGGAGCGGCGGACAATCGTCGGCCTCGCCCCTCGTCGGTGGAAGCAGCGCCGGCGGTGGCGCCGGCGGCAGCGTTGTCGAGAAGCCCTCCCGAGAGCAAATCCAGGAGGCCTTCCGGGCGGCAGCACGGCGGCACCATCCCGACGTCGTTGCAGCTGCCTCCACTCCCGCAAATAAGGCGGGCGCCAACGTGGCGTTTCGAGAATGCGCCGACGCCAGAGAGCTTCTGTTAGATTATTACGTGAGGAGAACATACGTGCCCAAACAGGTGATTGAGTCAACAAAGGATCGTCCGCCGCCGCAGGACGACTCGCTCTTCTCCGTGTGGACCAGCGACAGATCCTTCCAGATCGAGGCCTTTTTGCGACTATCGGTGTGCTTGGGGCTGGCGGTGGGGAGCTACTATCACGATTTGCATTTGCCCGAGAAGAGAAAGCAACAAATACGACGGAGGGACGAGGGCTTCCATCGATTTGGACCGCAGCCTTGATTTTAATGAGGGCGAATGGGGGCATGTGGCTGCTGCGTGATGTATTGGCAGCAGAGTTGGAGCACGGCCCGATAGACACGAGGTCATGTATCATCCCCGGTACCGCCGAGGCTCCCGCCTCTTTGCAACATATGATGTGGAAGCAGCTCCGGGCATCATGCATGCAACTTTTGCAAAGCCGTCCTGCACATCAATACGAGAGTCACGAATCTTTACAGCTACGTCTCAACACTACAATACCCCCTTGAGCCGGTTTTTGCGCGAAATACACCCCAATCTACCCGTAGAATTGGATCTCGTCGAGCGAGCAGATCTCGTTATTCCCGCCCGACTTGCACCTGAACGTCACCTGTCCCGGCGACGACACGCTGATGCACTCAGACAACGCACAGTTTGCTCCAGAGCCCGTCTCGTAGTCCTTCACCTTAACTCCAT
>JALLAP010004503.1:0-10078 GCA_036939355.1 Thalassiosira profunda | reverse complement strand
CGCTGGGACAGAGCCGCTTCGAGATGAACTGCGCCCATCGAATGCTGGGGTGCTACCCCTCCGACATCCCCCGCGAAGGAGGCTGTTCGACAGGAGCCGAAGCCGATGACTACGTATTGCAGCGAGAAATTGGGGCAACGGACTTTGATGGCGATCTATGCACGAAACTCTGGAGCTGCTTCGCCCGCCCCTGTGTGCCGTGCGTCCCCTGTTGCAACAACAGCTACGGATGTCACCCACAAGTCTGCGGGCTGTGCGCCTTGGCACAAGAGGCGCGTGAGGCAAACTTGACGTTGCCGCGGCATTTGCGAATGGTCGATTACATCACAATGGAGCCCTTTCTGCTGTATTATCCTCGCATCGTGGAATTGCGGAGGGCGGCGGTCAGCAGCATTTGGGAGCACCTCACGGCGCTGTCTTCCTTGAGCAAGCTTCTTCTGCTTTCGTTCAAGGTGACGCTGCTGTGTCTGCTCCTGATCAGTCTTTCATCGGCGATTGCTTATTGGAAGCTGTCGGATGTTGCAGTGCTTGTGGCCACATTCGTTCAATCGTTTGCGGTCGTGTACTGCGTTCACTGGGGCTGGCACCGGTTCGACCTGAGCATCGATGCGGTCATCAAGTACTTTGCCTGTGGTTTCTGTCTATGCACTGCCCTGGCGTTTGGGATCGAACTGTCAGAATATCTCGTCTTCCAGGGAGTGGTGGTTGGCATCGTATACGTGATGCAGGTGACCGAGGTCGAGGACAATGGATACGGCGGCGGGAGTCTTCATGATGGGTGGCAGAGAGCTCGCAGTCTTGGATTCTTTGGCTCCTACGGCGACTCGTCGGATGTTGGACACGGACGAGCGCTGTCGGCTGCAGACGATATCATGCAAGGATTCTTCGATCGCCATCCGGCCGCCAGGATATTGTACATTCTCATCTCTTCCTACGTCATGGCCGGTTTGGTGGAGGAGGTTGTGAAATATTTTGGCTTCGTGATGGTCGATCACCCAGATTTTTGCTCTGAGAGGGAATTGCAGAGAGCGAAGGACACGATGCCCCTCCAAATGCTCCGGGAGGACGAGGCAGAAGAGGAAGATGAAAGCGTGGATACTGCAGAGAGGGAGCGTCGTGCAGTGAATCAGAAGAGTGACACAGCAACGACGATGTCAGAACTCGCCTCCTTCAATCCGGCGATGCAGCGGCGTTCGCTCAGCTCCATCAGGGCGGGTGTGACTGTAGCCATGGTTGCGGTTGCCCTCGGCTTCTCGTGCTGCGAAAACCTGTTCCACATCTTCATCTACAACCGGTCAAGCCTGCGGTCAGAAATCAGTACGCTCGTCGTCAAGTCGCTGTTTCCCGTGCACCCAATTGCCGCTGCCATTCAGAGCATCAACGTGTGCCGCAGGGATTTGGAGAAGGACCCATCGATCGGCTTGGGACGGATTGTCCTCCCATCGCTCATCTTCCACGGAACCTACGATTTTGTCCTTCTCACCATCACGTCTTCCTGGCAACGAGGGCACAAAGAACAATACTTCTACCAGGGCGAAAGCGTAACGGGTGTTGCGGCAGTATCGTTTGGCGTATCCCTGCTTATCGTGGCGATGGGAGGCCTTTATTACTGGCTAAGAAGCCGGGCACAGTATGCGAGGTTGCGGGGTGATTCCGGGAGTAACGGCAACAATGGTGCTTTGTCGGAAGCGAGCTTTGGCCTGTTGCTGTGAGATAGCTTATTGTAACACCAAAGCACTCGCATTCCGTACGGGATTATGTGTTGCATCTGCGTCAGTAAAAAGAGCTCACTGTTTGCCCCAACCGACCGGCCCCGTTGCAGTCCAAATGCAACGATCTTCGTATCTCTAATAGCCGAGCCAATTGTCAAACTCCTCCGGTGTCAACCCCGTCCGATCGATCAATCGCTTCGTCACTACCTCTTTCCCCGTATCCAAACTGAGCAGCCCTCGCTTTATCAGCTCCATCCCGTACGAGTAGAGGTGTTTGAACTCGGCCTTCACCTCCGGCACGTCGAGATTTTTCTTGATATCGAATTGTGTGGGCGAGAGCCGGCCCGTTTCGGGGTCAATGTCATATCTCATTCCTTGTTCTGGATTTCGTTCGATGCATGAGATGTGAATGCATCCATGCAATTCGCATGTTCCACCTAAACTCACCGATCATCAGCTCGTATACCCGCAACGCCAACGTGCCCTCGTCGCTATCCCCGTCTCGTGCCTCCCGCAGCGCCTCCATTTCCGGCGGCGGATCCACCCCGTCGGCGAGTCTAGAGGACAAGTCCGCGATAAATGAGGTGGCAGATTCCTCGAGCTTCTCCTTCATCGATTGTTGGGGTTTCTCGGGCATGGCGGAGGCAAAGTCGGATCCGAAGTCGGACATTTGCAACGCTGTCGCTGCTGATGCCGAGGAGGGCGATCGCTCGAGTGCGGGTGGTGAGGCGGCCGTTCGGTGGCGACAGAGTGGAGGCGCGACGGGCGCGAAGGCCCCGACGGCCGCGGCGGAGGCCGCCAGGAGCGGGCACAAGAGGCGGAGCATGTATGTTTTCGTTGATTGGGCGACGCTAAGATGGCGGTGTGCCCCACACGGTTGGTGAAAGGAGGTGGAGGCTGGGAGTGGGAGGTGAGGTGGAGGGGTTGTGTTGTGCGGTTCGCGGTTCGCCTTGAAGGTGTATCCTTGCACCTACAAAATGACAAAATGCAGGAGAAAATATTTTCATTCAACGAAAGTTAAATTACTTTTGGTGAAAGTTATTTATCACTTTCTTTCGACACCCCTACAAATGGTAAAGATCTCGGTCGCGGAGGCACCCGCAAATGACCTCCATTCACTCGTAGCGGCGGCGTCAGCTCGGCCCCTCATAAATTTCCATTGCAACTCTCGCCACCATGTCCCGCTCGCCAAACAATGGAGACGATCCGGCCGCCAAGCGGGCCTGCCTCGAGCGCTTCGTCGCGGACCAGCAGCTCCTCGCGTCCCAATCGATCCCGACCCCGCACACCCCCCACATCATCAACACGGTCCGCCTCCCCGACGCCCTCCGCAAGAAGATCCTCATCACCGGCGGGGCGGGCTTCGTGGGCTCGCACCTCGTGGACCGGCTCATGAGCGAGGGCCACGAGGTGGTCGTCATGGACAACTTCTTCACCGGCCGCAAGGCGAACGTCGAGCACTGGCTGCACCACCCCAACTTCTCGCTGGTCCGGCACGACGTCATTCAGCCGATTCTGCTGGAGGTCGACCAAATTTATCATTTGGCGTGCCCGGCGAGTCCACCGCATTACCAGTACAACCCGGTGAAGACAATCAAGGTGAGAATTGATGGGCGCAACAATTGCAAATGAGTGATATCCTCTTAGCTGGGATAGTTTGTGTTCGCCAATAATCATTTCTCACATCATCGCGTACTCATAACGACGAAATGAAGACCTCCACAATGGGCACCATCAACATGCTGGGGCTGGCGAAGCGCGTGAAGGCGCGCATTCTGTTGGCAAGCACATCGGAAATCTACGGAGATCCCAACGTGCACCCGCAGCCGGAGAGTTACTGGGGAAACGTCAACACGATTGGGCCCAGGGTGAGTGTAGTGTGAAGCATTCCGAGTGAGCGAGCTTGCCTTTTTGCAAACAACTGAACGATTCTTGCACTTGCAACACTGCCGAATAGGCATGCTACGACGAGGGAAAGCGCGTGGCCGAGACGATGATGATGGCATATCGCGACCAGAACGACGTCTCGATCCGCATCGCGCGCATCTTCAATACCTTCGGGCCCCGGATGCACCCCAACGACGGCCGCGTCGTGTCCAACTTCATCATCCAATCGCTTCAAAACAAGGACATTACAATCTACGGCGACGGATCGCAAACGAGGAGCTTCCAGTACGTCGACGATCTGGTGAACGGGCTCGTGAAGTTGATGAACGGGAACTATGATATGCCCGTCAACATTGGCAACCCCGACGAGTATTCCATCAAGGACTTTGCGACGAAGATTCGGGACATGTGCGCATCGAAGAGCGAGATCCAGTTCCTGCCAAAGGTGGCGGACGATCCGACGCAGCGGAAGGCGGACATTCGGACGGCGAAGCGGGAGATCGATTGGGAGCCGAAAGTGACGGTCGACGAGGGGCTGAAGAAGACGATCGAGTACTTCCAGGGAGAGGTCGAGGCGGCAGGCGAGATTGTGCCGACGGGACCCGAGGCCGCGAAACCGAAGGGGGCCTAATTGAGGGACTTGTCCGTACTTGTCTGTTGAAGTGCAAATGAAGAGGCAGATGCGAACTTATTCATAAAGTATCATTTGTGGCAGTGAATGCATTGACTTGCAATGATTATCGCAGCCCTCCTCGAGAGAATGCCTCCGATCTGTCTGCTGGTTGTCGATCTCTCGTACCTACAATATCTGAGACTGACAACACTACAGTTGTTAGGTACCTTATTGTACGTAAGTACAATTTTTGCTTGCTGATTGCTGATTGCCCACAGTGCCACCAGCCGCCCCACCCTCCCAACGATGGGCAACAACGGCGACATCTTCGACGAGGAGGACCTGCTCGCCATCGCCAATGATGGTGGCGACTCCTCCTCATTTCGCTCCTCCGGCGGAAGCGACGAGGAGGGCGACGGACCTCCTGGCGTGCCTGCGAAAACAGAGGAACCATCACCCGCTGCCAAGAACCCATCAGCATCAGGCGACGGCGGGCATGACGGGGCCAAGCCCGAGTGCCCTTCTCTTCCGTCATCAGAGGAGGAACCCGAACAGCCGTCATCTGCGCAGAAACCGGAAGCAGCTGACGGAGAGGACGCTTCCTCGAGCAGCAGCGATGGCGGCAGCGATGATGGCGGGTTCTTGGAATCATGGGTCAAGGAAGCAAACAGGAAGGCGAATGCAAACCAGGAAGATAATTGTCACGAGGATCGGAGCGAGCCAGAATATTCAGATGGCGGAGAGGAGCAAGAGGGCCCCAACAGCGGGAAGACTAGGGTTGAGCGTGTTGCAATGGATCTCAAGAGAAGAATCCGGGGGGAAAGGCACGGCAGATCGGGCTACGGGAGTGGTTGGCATACAACAAACCACTGATGCCGCGTCATCTCCGATTCTGCGGCTGACTACCTCGGAGAACAGCCCAAGAACGCGACGACGTGGCGGAGACGAGTCCGCAAAAGCAACAATTGAAGATATATCAGAACAGACTGCGTCGGACCGGAGGGTCCAGTCTGGTCGAGTTGTCCATGCCTCAGACGCGACGAGAAGCTCCAATTCCGGAAACATGGTGGACTGCCTGGCTCGATACGATTCCGCAAAGAGATGTTACGTCCTCGAGATAGTCGGTATGCGGATCGACAATCTGCAGCATATGGGAGAAGAAGTACCGACAATTGCGGACGCTGATACGTGTGCCAGAAGCAAACGAGAGCCCAGCACCCAGCCAACGGAGCGATTCGATCCTCGGTCCATAGCCAAACGAGCGGAGGAACAAGTGAAGCAGCTGAAACGAGGGAAGGGCAGAGCAGAAGCCCCCAAGCGAAGAAAGCAGGTTTGATAGTCTCGGCGACAGGGGATGTTCTTCGTTCAACTACCAGCTGATCAAATAATGTACACTATTCGTTACATGTTCTACTCTACTTGGGAAGGACCGCATCGCTCAAAAGCTCGTTGATCCCCGTCGCCAACTTCCTCGCCCGCTCTTTCGACCAGCACGATGACAACCGAGAAACCCTGGATAGTTTCTCGGGGTCTCGAATGCCTCGCTGTCGCTGGAAGCGTTGCTCTTCGAGCACCGCTTTGCAATGCATTCGCCTTTCTTCGTCGACCTGTTCGCTTAGGCCTCTCGTGATGAGTGTCTCGATCCCAATGACCTTGTACAGATTCGCTGCCGCGATGGTATCTTCGGCCGCGGCTTCATCGATGTCGCCAGCGAGCTGGTTTACGTCTCGCGTTAGCTGTCGACGAAATCGCAGCTCGTCGCGTCGGTTGTACCAGCAGTCGTCGGCGTCTGCTCTCGGTATCTCGTCCCGCGCGGAGAATCCAGAAAAGGATACCGCTCGAGCAATTGGAGCACGGCTTGAGGAGGTCTTGCGAGGTTTCTTCATCATCATTTTTGGAGCCCTGCCATCAACGGCACATCGCTCTCGGGTTGTTTTGTTGAATGAGTTGGCAGCGCGCCCTTCATCTCTCTGCTCTCAAGCTCGAAGGGAAGCCTCGCTTTGGCAAGACTGTCGAGTTCGCTTCGCTTCAATACTACCTTCTCATGCGAAGTTCGGAGCACGGGAGAACGGCTCCAAACAGCCCAGCGAGTTTGTTTCCAAACGCTGAGCCTCGAGCAAGCTGTTTGCCCAGCCTTCCGCAGGCTGGGAGGGCTGGGCAAACAGCCAAGGAAGAAAGGATGAGAGAATGGTTTGCTACTCTAGAAGCGAAGGCAGGATAGGGAGTTAGAGGTAGAGCCGTCTGAGATCTCCCCCAACCCAGTAAACTTCAGAGGAAGAACTTCCACTGCAAGCCTCTGCAATAATAAAGCCGGCATTGGTGCGTTGTGCTTCTAATAAGGCATTATCAGAATCAAGGTATTACTCTAACATCTCATATCCTCCGCCGGTCGCATTTTTATCAACAACAGATTGACCGAACTCTGAATTCCCCAATCCAACGTTCATCTTCCCCCCAAAATATCTACCCAATCACTTAAGGCGAAAAGCCGTTGGTGAAGTCCTCCGCAATGTCGTGCATTTTTTGCTCCGTGCCCTCGCTGAGCACGTAGCCGGAATCCACAATATCCTTCAGCACAGCGGCGTGGGCACCCTTCATGTGCGCCAGGAAGGCCTCCTCGAAGGCCTGCACGTGCTCGACGTCGATCCTGTCGCAGTATCCCTTCACTCCAATGAAAAGACTGGCCACGACCTCCTCCGGCTCGTACGGCATGTACTGTCCCTGCTTCAGGAGCTCGTACAGGCGCACACCGCGGTTCAGCTGCTGTTGGGTGGCGGCATCGAGATCGGAACCGAACTTGGCGAAGGCGGCGACCTCACGGTACTGGGCGAGCTCGAGCTTCATGGTACCGGCGACGGCCTTGGTGGCCTTGTACTGGGCGGCGGATCCGACGCGGGACACGGAAAGACCGACGGAGATGGCGGGACGCTGGCCCTGGTAGAAGAGCTCAGACTCCAAGAAGATCTGTCCGTCGGTAATGGAAATCACGTTGGTGGGAATGTAGGCGGACACGTCACCGGCCTGGGTCTCGATGACGGGGAGGGCGGTCAAGGATCCACCGCCGAGGTTGCGGTGCATCTTGGCGGCGCGCTCGAGCAGCCGGGAGTGGAGGTAGAACACATCACCGGGGTAGGCCTCGCGGCCGGGGGGACGACGGAGGAGGAGCGACATCTGACGGTAGGCCACGGCCTGCTTGGACAGATCGTCGTAGAAGATCACGGCGTGCTTGCCGTTGTCGCGGAAGTACTCTCCCATGGCGGCGCCGGTGTAGGGAGCCAAGAACTGGAGGGGGGCACTGTCGGAGGCGGTGGCGGCCACAATGATGCAGTTGTCCATGGCCTCCTTGTCGTCGAGCTGTCCGACGAGCTGGGCGATGGTGGACCGCTTCTGTCCAACACCAACGTAGATGCAGGCCAGGGGGTCCTTCTTCGTCTTCTGGTTGATGATGGTGTCGATGGCAATGGCGGTCTTTCCGGTCTGACGATCACCGATGATCAACTCACGCTGCCCACGTCCAATGGGGATCAAGGCGTCGACGGCCTTGAGCCCGGTAAGCATGGGCTCGGACACGGACTCGCGCGGGATGATGCCGGGGGCCTTGACCTCGGCACGGGAGCGCTTGCAGCTGTCGAGGGAGGCTCCCCCGTCGATGGGCTGGCCGATGCCATCCACCACGCGTCCGAGGAGCTCGTCGCCGACGGGGACGTCGACAATGGCGCCGGTGCGCTTGACGGTGTCGCCCTCCAGAATGTCACGATCGTCGCCGAAGATCACCACTCCCACGTTGTCCTCCTCCAAGTTGAGGGCCATGCCGCGGAGTCCGCAGGCAAACACCACCATCTCCCCGGCCTGGACGTTGGCGAGGCCGTAGACGCGGGCGATACCATCTCCCACCGAGATGACGGAGCCGGTCTCGGCGTACTTGACGGCCGAGTCCTCGGATCCGGCGGCGGCCGAGATCTTGGACTCGAGGTAGGTCGAGAGCTCCAGGGTCTGGGAGGCCATGGAGCGAGCGGCGATGCTCGTGGTGGCGCGGGCCACCTGTAATAATGAAAGAGAGGAAGAGGTGGGTGAGAGGANAGCGAGCGGCGATGCTCGTGGTGGCGCGGGCCACCTGTAATAATGAAAGAGAGGAAGAGGTGGGTGAGAGGACAGGCAAATGAAATGAGATATGACATATGATGTGCTCATCGGGAAAAAAGAGCGCCCAGCCGACATCACCACCCCCCACAGACTGAATCCTAAGCCTGGTATGCTTCTCCCCTTATCTCTCTCCATTGTGGGGGCAGTCGAGCCCCCTGTTCCATCCACTTGTGTGGTGAAACATGAACCCTGCTCGGCCTTGATAGACGGCTCTTTCAGCCGCGGGCGTAGGGGCCCCCAGTAAACCCTGCAGAGTCTTCCCCAAATGAGCCTCCTCAACTTGAGGAGGCCGAGGGGCAAAGCTGCCTCTCGAGGGTTCAAGGCCCATCGTCTGAGGATGAGAGCTCCACGCCGAGGCCGAGGGTGACCCCTTTCCTCCCGCCTCAACAGTGTGAGCCCTCCCACAACCCCATGAGAAATAATTGCAGGCTCCCAACAGAGAGTGTGCCCCATTGGGCAATCATCGCCGCCCGGACAGGCCGCCAAGGTGGGATGGCCGAGGTGTTTTCATCGGCATCGGCACACCTTCCTCCCCCACACTCGCCAGCACCAACGCAACCGCCCCTGCCTCTTCCTCCGCCCCGATTTCGCCCCAGAAAAATCCCCCACCGCCACGCAACCTACCTGAGGGGCCGCCGCCAATGCCGCCCGCTTGGCGAGGGTCGCTGCCGCCGATCGGAGGGCCATGGTTGCTGTTACTACGAGCCTCCGTTGAAAAAGCAAGTGGAAGTTGAGCGAGCGGAGGAGAGGCGATCGCGGCGGCCAGACGAAATCCTTTCAGCTCCTTCCCTCCCTCCCTTTCTTGTCCACGTCCGTTGCGCTGGAATTCGTTGGCGAGTGAACCAGTTCCAACTTCCACGCGAGTTTTCACGACGGAGGAGTCCATAATTTTTTAGAGGTGAGTTGCGCCCGAAAGGGGAGACGACGATGGCCTCCGGCGGCGGCGGCCTGCCCCCTTTGGCCGCCCTCGGCCCCTTCCCTGTCGCCGCGGTAGCGGCGCTCGTCGGCGGCGTCGTGGGCGGCGTCGTGGGCGCTCGCCGTGGGCTTTCGTTGGGCCGCTCACCTCGGTTCACGGCCAACGCACGCAAATCTTTCGGCGTCCATGTCACCGTGCCATTTTTCATGTCCATGGCCGCCTTTCCCCGCATTCATCGCCTTCCATGACCTCACTGACCGCCCATTTGCACCCTCCGATCCATTCCATTCCAGCAGCGTCCCAGAGAGCCCCTTTGGACCCCCAACGCACATCCAGAACACATCACGTGCACCTTCTTTGAAAGATCACGCCAACCAACATCAGCACCATGTCCCGCTACCCTCCCGCCCAGTACAGCAAGCCCCCCATCGTCGTGACCGACAACGACGTCCTCAGCGGCCGCGGCGTCAACATCGCCGCCCACCCCGGCAACGAGCGCTTCCGCACCCTCATCACCACCCGCGCCGACGACCAGTACTGCGAGACCTACAGCGCCACCGAGAAGCGGGCCGTGGCCGAGGAGATCGTCCGCCACATCGGATCCCTCGACCCGCCCGGCCGCTTCCTCAAGCGCGAGGGGCGCGGCCAGGTGTCGCGCGGCCTCAACGGGCCGTGGGAGGAGCTGAGCCGGCGCGAGGCCATCAAGAAGGCCTGCCAGGCGCTCCGGGATTGCAACCGCGCCGATCGCACGACGTACGCGCACGGCGTGGCGGCGCCGGCCGACGTCAAGGCCGTGGCCGAGGAGCT
>JALLAP010004421.1:0-11393 GCA_036939355.1 Thalassiosira profunda | reverse complement strand
GGCGGGTGCGGCTCAGACTGAGCACGAAGGGAATTAAGACGGTGAACAAGTACGGGTCGATCGACGCCGCGGCCAAGAAGTTCGGGGTCGATCTGGCCAAGTACTAAGCGCTGCGCATGATGGATGAATAGAGGGGGAATGGTGCAGATGCTGTTTATTTCGTGTCGAGAGGCAGTAAATCAGTAATAGATGATTGTCAGAAAAATTGACACATGATGTGGGCACTCTGTGTTCTGAACAAGTTGTTCAGACTGTTTGTTGCCTGGTGCAACTGCACCGTCTCTATTCTTCTCTCGCGCGCATAGCAAAGTGAGTGGCTGGAGGGTGGTGGTGAACTCAGGGGGGACAGTCTGAGCAGATTCGATATGTCGGTACTAAAACCCTCCAGAGTATATCCTCGAGGGACGGGATAGAATAAGGCAACTGTGCTTCGGTGATATCAAATCAGACGAAGTAGAAACGAAACAAACGGTGTTCCTAACCATCCAAGTTGTTATTGAAGATAGTCGGCCAGGTACCTGAGTCAAACAGTAGTAACCTCCAAGACTCTTGTTGAAGGATTGAAAGACACTCTACTCTCTGCAGAAGTATAGCAGTATCTCTATCTATTGTTAAGATCATTCGCTGACCAATCTATATCTCAGCCTGGCTCTGTTGAACCTTGACCAATACCAAGAGCGATGCGAAATCGAACGCGCCGCTTCGAGTCATATTCTCATCGAACAGCTGGACGCTTCGTATGCCCTGTCGCATGCAAGCGATCGGCACGCTGGCGCTCGCGATGAACGTGTCGTCTTGCGTGAGGCCCTTCCGATCCCAGACGGTGAACTGCATCACGGCCACGCTCGAGTTCTTCACGTCGAAGTGGAAGGTATCTTCAAAGTTCCAGATGGGGCTGAAGCCGTTGTTGAAGACCTGGTTGGTGTGTTGGGGCGAGTAGAGCTCCCGACCCTCGTGGCAGTCGAAGAGGGAGATCTTCACGTACGGGTCGATGCATTCGCCCGTCGAGACGCCCCCGGGCTTGGGCAGGCAGGAGCCGCTGAGGATTTTCACCTCGAGGTGCGTCGATCGGGGTTCCGTCTGTTCCTTCATCATCAACAGCGACGGTTTCAACACGTACCCGCATCCGCCATTCTCCCGGAAGCGGCCGTCGTTGACGAGCAGCGATTCGTCGGGCGTTTGGATGTTCATGGCCACCATTTGGCAGCCCGTCGACCACGCCAGTATCGGACTGTAGTTGCTGGATTCTATTCGCTTGCCCGACGGAAAGGTGCGCGAGATGTGCGTTTGGTTGTACTGGATCCATCTCTGCGTTTGGTTGCGGTTGCAGAACGATTTCACTCTGGATTCGCTGAAGGAGTGCATGTGATGGGTGTATGCCGCGTTGCTCTGGCCCCACGTCTTGAATTTGGTACCGTGGAAGAGTGTCAGCTTTGCCAATTCCGGAGCAATCTTCACCGCCTTTGGTGCTTTTCTCTGTGAGGNCAGCGATATCAACGCATACAGTGATGACTTACTCGAGTGGGGACGGAAGTGGCCCAAGAAGCGACGCCTCGTCCGGAATATACAGCTGCTTGCCCAAGATATTCCTCAGCTGCGACGCCATTGTCTGTTGGTAGGGGACGCTGCAGTGGTTTTCCAGCGACAAAATGATGGGGTACGTTTTGGGATGGAGCATCAGAAACACTTGCAGCGCCTTGATGATGTCCTCGAACAATATCTTGGACACCATCGTGTAGCCGTGGTACACGATCGGGATTAGGTTTCCCGTCAACTCGTCCTTCCCGCCGTCCCAAATGTCCAGCTCGATGCATCGGCAGCCTCGGTACAACGCCTTCGCGTACATCTCTACGCTGGAGTCTCCCGTCAGCTGGTGACCGGTCAAGTATGTGTTGTGCGAGGAGTTGATCCAGTATTCCGAGAGTGGCTTTGTCATGTCGCTTTTCGCAAACCTTTCTCTGACCGGGTTGAAGAGGTCGTTGTCCCTGCTCAGCAGATACGCCTCGAATTGTTCGAGGCTGATGTAATTTGGTTGCGTGATGTGGTTGGCCACATCGGCGAGCTCCAGCTCGTGCAGCCCGGCAAAAATCTCCAGTACGTCGCCTAGCTGCTTGCTCTCCTCGCCCTGCATCGACTGGACGAACCTCTTCAGAAACGATTCGGCGGACACCTTTTTGCGAACTTTGTTGTTGTTCATGAATTGTCCAAACATGTCGAAGAAGAGCTGCGTCACCGGCTTAACTTGCCAGGTGTCCCGCTTCGTTTTGTGCAGCAGGGTGACGCACTGGTCGAACGTCAGCCCCGCCTTTCGTTGTTCCTTGCTCAATCCCAAGGTTTTGGCGAACTTCTGATACACCATGCTGTGATTTTGGTCTTTGACCTGCAAGTTGATCCGATTGAGTAGCTTTCCCATCTCCTTTTCGTTGATGGTGTTGGAATCGTCCCCGTCCACATCGTTCCAGACGTATCTGAGCAATAGCACCTCGTTCCCCACTTTGACCTTTGCCCGCCCGTATTCCGTGACGATGCTGTTCAGAATGTACAATATCTTTTCCCGGTCGCCTCCCTCGTCCACCATCAGGTCAAGAGTTTTGGCTCCCCGGAAGATGAGCGAAAAGGATCTATTCTCATCCAGGAGTGGTATGCCTGAAGCGCTGCGCTGGTACATTGTTTGCTTCTTCTCCTTTTGTCTGTATCAATTGCAATCAAGTGATGAGGGGTGAGGTTGCATGCACATCATATGCACGCGATTTGCAATTCATTGCACCCACCTCGCCTTCTCAAACAGCAGCGTATTCTGCCCGCTCAGTATCCGATCGATCGATCCAATGTCCACCCGTGCGTGCGGGCTCGACGAGAACGCCGCATCCAATCCCTCGACCGAGTTGGATTGGTTCGTCCCGATGCTCGAGCTGCCCTGCGTGGTGCTCCCCAAGCTCGTGCCGCTCCTCCCCCGGCTGAGGATGCTGGGCCGCATCAGCCCCCGGCTGCTGCTGCCCACCCGCTCCACTTTGACGACGCGGGGCACCACCGAGATGATGAATTTGTCGTGCGATATGGAGAGCGTGGCCGGCTCCAATTTGCCCTTGTAGGTGACGCGAAAGACGGGGAGGCCCTGGAGGAAGTCGTCGGGCACTGCGATGTGCTCCAGCGCAGATTTAAAGTTGCTCTTGTGCAGGATCAGGGGCGGGTCCTGCGCCGACGGACGGGCCCCGTTGGTCCACAACTTTGGCATCGCGGCCGAGCTGAACATGGCGACTTATCGGTGAGGATCTGTGAGGATGGAGGTGCAACGAGTTGCAACGACACGATCGTCCGCGGTGCTGCAATTCGAGCCTCTACAGCCAAGTGCCGGCTGATATTATGCAGCCGCTGGTAAAGCGGCGTCTTTAGGTGCGGTCATCGATGACATCGAGGTCGTGGAGTTGATTATTTGGCCGCGGATGGGCCTATTGCCGCTTCGTTTGCCGTTCACCTTCACCTCCACCCCTCCCCTGTGGTTTAGCGCTGCGCAAAGCTAAGCTATTCGTATTTCTCTGGACTTCCGTAACACATAAATTAATGATAACTGTATCTTTTGGTTAACCCTAACAGCAGGGCCGGAGCACCCAGGCAATGCAACAAGGTCTCTGGATCCTCCTCCTCAATGCATCGACCCTCGCCACAAACGTCTCAGCTCTCCGTAGCCACCGTCGGTTTGGATGCCGGCAGCCCATCCGGCTTCTTCTTCGTCCAGCGTCCCTTCTTCTTACCTCGCTTCTTTTTCTTTCCGGCTCCCTCCATCTCGTCGTCCGGCAATTTCGATTGCGGGTCCTTCCGATCCTTCTCCTTCTTCGACGGATGCCCCTTTTTGTGGTTGCCTTTGGTTTTGTGCGTGGTGTCCGTAATGGTGGCCGATCCCGGCTCCAACCCCAAAATCTTCTCGAACTGCGCCGCCGCAGATTTCACGCTCTCGGTTTTTCCCGTGATGATGTACTTGGTCGCCGTGCGGGCGGCCGCCGAGGCTTCCTTGGTCGCCTCCTCCTCCTCTTCTTCGTCATTCTCGTTTTCGTCGTCTTCGTCCTTCGTTTCGATGGCATCTTCTTCCACCACCTCGTCCTCCTTTCCGCCTTCGCCGTCAGGCAAGCGCAGCTTCTTGCGGCGGATGACGGTGTTCGTTTTCCGCTGGACCTTTCGTATCTTGCCGAGGTTGAGGAGCTTGGACGAGGGCGTCCACACCTTGACAATCGTGGCCTCGGCGGTTGTCGCGTCCTTCTCCTTGCTTTTGTCCTTGTCTTTTCCCTTTGTCTTTGGACTGTCCATCTTGTTCTTCTTCCCTCCGCGTTCCTCCACCGCATACTTTTGCCCGACGTTGCTGTCCACAATCACTCCCAGCGGGGTCCACTTTCCCCCCGCCACGATGCTGAGCATCTGCACGAGGCATTTCTCCACATTTTCAATCTCGCCCTCGAGCTGGATGATGTTGGGGTTGTCCGGGAGCATTCCCGGCGCGGCCATGTTATTGCTCCCCGCCCCCGTCTCATGTCCACCAGCCCCATCACTGCCCGCGTCATCGTCTTCGAAAAGCATCTTGCTCCCCGCATTCTGCGTCCACACGTTGTCTCCCCCGCCTTCCACATTGCTCATGAAATCATTCGGAGGGATCATGATTCTGGTATCGTGCGTGGCGCTCAAAGATGCAATCACCACCCCACCCTTGCCGACGAGCATGTTGTGCTTTGCGCGGTGGATGGGGACCTCGAACACGATATCCGGGTCGTGCTCGTTCTCCACGATGGGTAACAGCTGCCGGACGGCGGCAAAGCACGCCACGGGGTCTCCCCGGATCACGACCGGGATCCACCCATCCTCCTCCTCCGCCGGATCCTCGGCCGCCGCCGGCTTGGGCGGCTCGTATTCGTACAGATTGTAATTCCACGTGCTCCCCTTCCCCTGCCCCGCGAACTTCTCCCCCTCCTCGTTGGCCTTCCCTCTGTCGGTCCCTAGCACGGTGATCTTCACCGGACTGCCGTGCCCGCCGCTCTTGCGCATCGCCTCTCTTTGGACGCTGACTATCGTCCGGCCTCCCCGCCCAATTACCGCGCCGACCGAGTAGGGAGGCACGTATATCGCCAGCTGGCACTGCTGCGTCGGATGGGAGACGGTTTTCTGGCGGAGGCGCGCGAGGAGCTGGGCCTCCTCGGAGAGCTGGGCGTGGTCGTCCCCGGAGGTGGGGGAGGTGGGGCGATGATGGGCGTCGTTTTTGGAATCCTTGGCGCCCCGGCCCCTCCCCCGGCCGCGGCCGCCGCGGCCCCCGCCCCAGCCTTCCTGTTGTCGGCCGGGCATGTTGATGGGAGTGTTGCGCTGTTAGGATGGGTTGCCGGCGCAGCCTGCTGCTGCCAGCTGCGGCTGCAGCCTGTTCTTGTGGTTTGTTTGCAATACCTAAAGTATTGTGAACACCTGAACCTTGTGTTTTTAGGTAAGACCACTTTAGAAGGCAGAATCAAGGTAGGTAAATGCCTATCGAACATTGGTTGCAGGGGCGACCTACAAAAATTGGCACTTCCTCCAAAAGAGGTACACCACAAAACGGAAGCGAGGAAGCTCATCAAGACATGATGACCTCCCTTCTCCTCAGGCGGCTCGCCCAGCGGCCCGCGGCCGCCCTCACCCTCTCCCGGAGGGCTCTGTCGACGCCCGTGTCGTCGGTGCCCGATTCGGTCATGAGCGGCGAGGACAAGAGCCTCAACCGCCTGTCGCGGACGGAGAGCGAAGTGAGTTTTTGGTTGCAACGTCAACTGACCCTTTGCAAATGTACTCCAGCCCGACGGCAGCTGCTGCTATTATCATTGCCGGCCGTGCCGCACTGGAATATGTTCTAATGCTTTGCAATTTACCCGTCGCAGTACAAGCTGGGAAAGCACCGCTCGAACGCCCTCGAGCTGATCCAGAAGGTGCCTCCGATCGAGGTGGAGGGGGACATGGCCGTGTGCGACGGCGGGGGAGGGGCTCTGGGGCACCCGCTGGAGTACATCAAGGTGGGCTACCGGAACGGGGAGCCGGCGAGCTGCATTTACTGCGGATTGCGATACGTGCAGAAGGGCCATTGAGAAACATACAGAGTGTGACGTGGGGGGGCTGCGGAAGGGGAGGGAAGGGGGTTAGGTTGGGGGAGGGTTGGACGGTTCACGAGAATTGTTGCAAGAATGGGAGGGAATGGTGTAAGATTAGGAGGCTATGAACTGCGATTGCACGCTTAGCTTTGCGCGGAGGGAGGGGAGTTTGTATCTGAAAGGTGTGGCATCGACTGGGCGAAGGCCCGTAGTGACTCGCTCGGCAACACCCCTTCATCATCGTCGTGGGAGGAGTCTGCAGTATCCACCAGCTTTTGAAGGGGTTTGACCTGGAGCGTGTGCCAGGGATTCAGAGGATCGAGCACATCCTCTGCAACACCCTCCTCGCCATTGCTGAACATCAAAGCCGATGCGACGCTGGAGGCATGCCTAACTGACGACGGGTTGGGCGCCTCCACACTGACAGGCCGAGAGAGGGCCAAGCATGCCAGTATGATTTCCGTTGTTTCCCCACGCCTCTCCTCGTTGGACGATCCGTCAGCCTTGCACAATCTGTTCGGCGGCGGCAGCTGCCCGCTTCCAAAGCGAGCCAAGCTGTAGCGTTGTCGTTTCGATTCAGGTGCATCGTTTGCAGCTTCCTCTTCATCCTCCATTCGAGCACGATCCGCCGCAATGTCGAGGAGAAAGCCGGCCTTTCCCACAATGCACTGCGAGTCCATTGCCCGAAGCAGGGAAATGGCGAGGACCTCCTCCTCTTCGCCAGTCTCGGTGGAACGTCTGAGAAAGTCGAGACCGACGGACACCCGGCATACCCGAAAGAGCAAGTCGTCAGCTAGGATTGACAACTCCTCGCAATCGTTCGTTCCCCCGCATGTCTTTCTCAGAAGTATCATGGCATCGTGCAAGCACGACGCATTGAACCTTGCAAGGCGCATGATGAGCGGATAGAAGATGAGGTGGATCTCCGGGTCGTGCTGCAAATTCAGCCTCTCCATTGCCTCCGTGGTGGTAACCACAGTGGCCATTTGTCGAATGGCATCTTGCAATGCAGCCACGAAAGCCTCCACCGTATCGTCGCCGATGCCAACATTTTCTTCGCTGTTGGAAATGGCATCGCTCACGAGCGACTCTGCGATTTCTATCGAATGCAATGCGGATTGAATGCTTCCCACGTGATACCGAACGACCAAGTCGTACACTTCCCTCGCTTCTTCGTCGTTCAGGCGCCGTTCCATTTGCTCGTCGATGCCATCTGCCCACGCCTCGAACAATCCTGCCGTGTGCTCTTCGGAAGAATTACGGCCCGTTTCGTCGGCAGCCATGCTCGCAAAGTGTGCTAACAGATGGCTGGCGAAATAGCAGATCTGGCTCGACACTGCGCTGCCCTCGTGNCATGCTCGCAAAGTGTGCTAACAGATGGCTGGCGAAATAGCAGATCTGGCTCGACACTGCGCTGCCCTCGTGCTCTTGCTCCTTCTCGCAGAGGTAGCGGTACACGAGGGTGTGAACCAATCGAAGCGCATCCTTCGAGGACAAATCTGCAAATTGACTTTGGTACCCATCCTCTGCGACGTCGGCACAGCCTTCCCTCTCTTGCATTGCACGCTCAACATGCATCCCCTCCGATAGGGAGTTCAATATGCCGACGAGTGGATCAACATTGATCGGCCACACTCCAGTGGATTGATCGGCCTCGCAAAGGTGCATCACCTCGTCAACCATCCCCAGAATGTGGCGATCCTCCAGCAGCATTGGAAGGCTGTCCACGTGTGGCATTGGATTCAGAAAGTACCTCCGGATCACATCTGATGCAACGCACGCCGTATTGAAGTAGATCTGCTCCAATGATGCCAGGTATTCTTCCTCCTGCTGCGGTGAATGCACCCCCTCCCCCACCAAAGTGGGCTGTTGGAGAAGGCTCCTCGGGACCGACGTGAGCACGGCCACGAGCTGATCCATGATGTCATTGGCACAGTTGGTATCAGTGCCCAACTCGTGCCCATCTCCCCCCAGTTCATTGACCTGCGACGGCACCCCGTCATTGCAAAGATTGTAAACGGCCACCTCGCAATTGGACACGGCATTCTCCAGCCGCGCCGCCACCTCCAACCGCCGCCTCCGCCACGCCTGCCGCGAACCGCTCCCGTCGCTCCCACAACCCGCCCTGCCGCCGTGGGCGGCGTAATAATTCCGCCGCCTCGAGGCCGCGAGGGCGGCCCCCGACCGCTCCGACGGGAGGGATCCCGAGAGGGACGAGATGTACGAGGGCTCGGACGAGCCGTGGTGGGCGTGGATGTCGTGGTGGAGCAGCTCGTCGCCCACCAATCCGTTGCAGGCCGGCTCGAGGTTGAGGGCGAGATCGACTGCTGCTCGGAGCTCCGCCGCTGCCTCCTCCATGATTCGGGGGGAGAATGGGGAGATAGCTAGAGATGTGGGTTGAGCAGGGGGGCAGGAGGGTGGGGGAAGGAGGAAGGGCAAGGGCAAGGGCGGCGGGGAGTTGCGGTTGCTGGAGTTCTATGGACCGGTTATCTACTTACTTGAACTTTACGTACAACTACGTACGTAGAGAAAAGCGAAGAGACGCTGAGACAAGCTGAGAGCTGAGAGACACTTCGGCGAAGTCGAGGAGACGACGGCCCATCTCTTTCCTCTCTGTCTCTCCCAAAACGCGGATGGCTCGGGGGCGTGCATCTCATTCAGCGAATGAAGCTTACATAGGTACTTGTCCTGCGATCTTGGTAGAAAATGATTCTAAGCTGTTCTTTCTACTCGAGAGATATCGGCTCACGCCGCGGCAGCGCATTCCGGATGGGAGAGCGCAAGGCTGTAAAAGTTGTACCCGGTGATTCGCAGGTCCGCATCCTCGTCGTCGTCATCACAGTCACAGTCCTCCACGCCCGCCGCGCCCCGCAGCGCGAAGATTCTCGTCGCCTCCGCAAAGCACTCCATCATCCTGGCCGTATCGGCCTTCCGCAAGTAAATATTCCCCATCGCGTTCAACGCCCTCGCCGCGCCGGGACCGTCGGCGCCGCCGTGCCGCTGCTCGATCCGCAGCACCTCCGCGAAGTGCCCCAATGCGGCGTCCAGCTCGCCCCGCCCCCGGCACACCCCGGCCACGTGCCTTAGCGTCGCGAGGCGCCCGCGGTGGTCCCGCCCGAGGGACGCGCGTTCCACTTCCAGCGTCTCGGCGTACCCGGCCATGGCGCGGGCCGCGTCGCCCCGCTCGAGGTGCGCCGTGGCGATGTTGTAGAGCACCGCGGCCACGTCGCCGGGCCGCTCCCCCGCACAAAGGCGACGGACGCGCAGCGACTCCTCGAACGACGCGACGGCGCGGTCGTACCGTCCCTGCCGAAAAAGCACGAGCCCAATGGAATTGAGGGTCGCGGCGACGTCCGCGTGGGCGTTCCCGTGGACCGCCCGCCGGATCCTTAACGCCTCTCGATGCGTGTCCAGAGCTTGGGCGTACCGTCCCAGCCGGCAGCTCGCCCGCGCGACGTTCCCGAGCGCCGCCGCCACCTTGGGGTGCGTCGGTCCCAGCGCCTCCGTCTGCAGCGCGCACGCCTCCGCGTGCCGTTCCAGCGCCGCGCGGTGGTCCCCCATATGCCCGTGGGTCTGCGCCAGGTTCGTCAATGTCACGATAATGTTGGCGTGCCCGCGGGGGAGGACGGTGCGCTCCACGGCCAGTCCCTCCTCGTACGCGGCGAGGGCGGACGCGAAGTCGGACCGCTCGTAGTGCAAATTGCCGAGCTTGTTGAGGGTGCCGGCCACCTCGGGGTGGCGCGGGCCCAGGGCGGCCTTGGCGGCGGCGAGGCTGTCGTTATACAATCTCGTGGCATCGTCGTATTCCGATCGATCGCGGTGGACCTGCGCGAGGCACTTGAGGCCGACGGCCGCGTCACGGTGAGTCGATCCGAGGCGGCGGGCCACGATGCGGTGGAATTCGCGGTACAGCCCCAGCGCCTCGTCGAGGTGCCCGAGGCGGTGGCGCGTCTGGCCGAGGTTGTACGCGCTCGCAGCCCGGTCGAGGTGGTCGCGCGGCAGCATCGCGCACCGCCGCCGGTACGCCTCGACATAAACCGCGAGGGCGGCGTCGTAATCGCCGCGGAGGTAGTGCGCCCTTCCCACATTGTTCATCGCCGTGGCGACGTCCCTCCGTAACTCGTCGTCGGCGGGATCCTCGTCCAGCAACCCCCGGCGGAGGGCGAGGCTCGAGCTAAACATCTCCAGGGCGCGGGCGGCCCCGTCCACTTTGTCCCCTTCGTCCGCGGGCGGCGCCCCGCCCGCCGTCCCCGCGGCGCGGAAGGCGAGGACGCCGAGGCAGTTCCGCGAAGCGGCGGACGCCGCGCGGGCCGCGGGGCTCGGGGGGGCAGACTCGGCCGCCGCCAGCGCCCGGGAGTACATCGCCCCGGCCAGTTCGGGGTTCCCGGCGCGGAGGTGCACGTGGCCCAGGTTGTGGAGGAGGGGCACGGCCTGCAGCGGGTCCACTTGGTCCGCCGCGGGAGTTTCCTGGCCTTGCTCTTGGGGCCGGTCCGGCCGCGAAGGGCACCGGAGGACGGCGAGGGCGTGCTCGAAGCAGCCCGCGGCGGCGGCGTCGTCCCCGGAGCGGGCGCGGAGCAGGCCCAGGTTGAAGAGCAACACGGGGGCGGGGTCCGCGCGCGACGCGGCGTCGAGGCGGAGGGGCCGGGCGTAGGTGGCCAGGCCCTCGTCGTACTCGTTCCTCGGGGGCGTCGCGGGGGTAGCAGCAGCGGTGGCCGGCGGGGAGGCCGGCCGCGACGGCGGGGGCGCGTCGACTTCCATCGGGTCCCCGTCGGAGGCGTCGAGGCTGACCCTCCTTGCCGCGCCGTGGCCCGTTGCCGGCGGGAGGAGGCCCGCGAGGACCCCCTGGCACACACTCCTTGGCAGGGCGGGCGCGACGAGGCGTGCGGCGCGGCGGAAGCAGTCCGCCGCGACCTCGGCCGCGCCGCGTTCGAGGCAGTCGGCGCCGCGGTTGTTGAGGGCGGCCACTGCGGCGTCGGGATGGACGGGGGGTTCGACGTCGTCGCAGAGGCCGCAGGGCCGGGAGCGGCGCCGCTTGGGGCGGGGGGCGTTCATGTGGCGGATCGATGGGGGACGGAGAACGCAATAACACAAAGAGTTGCATGCACCGACTGTTGCGTGGGGCTTGATGCAAAAATTATGAGGGCCCGCGTTGATCGTAACTTTCCGTGAAGCGATTGCATGCATCGAAGGGCGATTCGCGAAACGACGGCCATTGTCCTTGGAGCGATCGCTCGGGCCACTGGGCCGTGTCGGCGGGAGCGATTCGGACGCCGAAGAAGAAATTGCAAAATGTGAGGGCGG
>JALLAP010004412.1:0-10417 GCA_036939355.1 Thalassiosira profunda | reverse complement strand
TCACCAAGTCTCCACCAATTGCGTCTGCGGCATTATTTTCGTCGCCTCCATCCGACGCCAGTCTGAGAGGAGAATCGAGGTGGCGGTGTCTGACAGCTGCACGGCCAGTAGTGACGCCGGCAAATGCATCGACAGAGCGGGCCGCGATGATGATGGAGATTACGAGCAGCAAGGCCATGTTGTTGGAATAGGGGAGCGCCATCGCTGCGCTATGGCTCTCGCCACTGCACCGGATGCAGGTCTGCCGCGCCCCCCAATGCGTCGCCGAGGCAACGTGGTCTGAGATAGGGATGCACGCACCGTCGCCCTCGCCTTTCGCCTTGCCTGTCGATGTTGATGAGTGCACGTCTGCTCACACAGCGTGCACAAGCTCGTGTGGTGACGAAGGACCAATAGTACTGGTTCCTTCGTACTAGCAGAGCGCCAGGCAGCAGAGAGAGGAAGGTGGAGGGGCTTCAAAGGAAGCAAGTGGAAGCAAGCGAGGAAGTATTCACCAAGGTGCTGCTTACTTTATGTATGCTTCAATCCAAATCCCATAAGTACAATCCAATCAAAGCGTCCCCGCAGACTTTTTCTCCTGGTAGTCGTCGAGGCTGATCCCCTTCCGGGCCCGCGCCCGGACCTTCTTCGGCCCGTATTCTCCGAGATCGGCCGTGTCCCCACCAATCACAATCTCATCGTCGAATGCAAACTGATCTGCACGTCCCGGCACTTCCACCTTGTGCGGCTCGGGGTGATCCTCCCGCTTGTTCTCCTTGCCGTCGTCCTTCGCCGCATTCGCGTCGTCGCGCTCGCTGGGACTCGTCTCCTTCTTCTCCTCCTCAATGCCGCTCGCGCCGGCAGCCTCCGAAGCGCCCTGCTTCGAACCCCCCACCTCCCAAAGATTCTTGGGCTTTTGCCTGCGGCGCGCGTAGGGGTCGAACTTGGGCTCGGCCGAACCCTGGGCCTTCTCCTTCGCCTGCATCTCCAGATAGGATTGAAAGTCAGCGTTCCGGTTCGCCATTTTCGCCCTCTGGTTGACCTTCGTCCAATTCTGGACCTTTTTGCTCTGCTTCAGCTTGTTGATCCGCTCCTGCTCTTCCTCGACAATCTTATTCTNTCCAATTCTGGACCTTTTTGCTCTGCTTCAGCTTGTTGATCCGCTCCTGCTCTTCCTCGACAATCTTATTCTGCTCTTCGATCTTTTCTTGCAGCTTTTTGACGGCCGCCTCGTGCGCTTCCTTTGCTTTGTCGACACTCTCGTCTGCCTCTTTCATCGCGTCGTCCTCTGCCTCCATCCGCTCCACCTCGGCATCCTCGAGTCGTTTCTTCGCTTCTTCCACCTCATCCCTGGCCGCCTGGACGGCTATGGCAATGCGAGTTTTCTCAAGCCCGATATTTCGAGCCTTCTTGTTGCGTTTCTTGTTGTCCTTAATCAGCATGTCAACGTCCTCCGTCGTGTACGTGTAATTTTGCGTCAGCTCGTCCTGGCGCTTCCGCATTTTCTTCGCTGCCTTTTTGGTAAGGAGAGAATCCGTCTGACGTTCCGTCTTGAGCTGGCTCACAAATTTCGAGACATCGTCTTCGTCTGGACGATGCTCAGAGGCAGACGCCATTTTGAAGTCCCTGATGTGCTTCCCAAAGGCAAGTTTCAGCCACTTGTCAGTTGTAACCTGGCCGTCACGAAGCAATGTGAGATCTTGTCGGAAGGGCAAACAGGGATAGGTAAACGAACAGGAGACCACTCACCGGTTTTTGGTCATCGCTTCTGTCCAACTTGTATTCGGTCTTGGTGACAACCTCCAAGATCTTGCAGAGCCTGTAACACGACTTCTGCGTCTTGGCATCCCTGCCGATTCCAATTCGCACGTAGAAATTCGTCACCGCCTTCTCGAAGTATGGTTCTTGGCACCAGCGAATGAGCCGGCGTCGGGGGATCCATACCTTGATGTAGTCTTCCAGCTGCGCCTCTGCGTCCTCCGCCCTCCTCTGTTCTGCAGCTTCCTCCGGCCCCTCCATGCCAATGGACTCCTCGTCCGTGCTTGGAGCCAGCTGAAGCTGTGTCTTCTTTTTGGCGGCCTTCTGCCAAGGCTTGAGCTCCTCCTCGTAATCATCGTCCGAGTCATCCGAATCCCTGCCATAGTCCAGCTCGCTGTCAGAGTCTTCCGCCGCTGCAGCTTTGTTCGCTCGGGACTAAGGAAGAGTATGTGAGGTGAGTGACTGGAAATAAGTGTATGTACCTTGAATAAGATCAACAGGATAAACTCACCTCGCGAATCTTGGCAAGGGCGGCCTGCTTCTTGAATTGCTTCCCCTTCTTGTCAAGGTTCCTTGCCGAGACGCGTTTGCCGGCGAGCGACTTGGCGAGCGCCTCGTCGGCCCCGGTATCAAGATCGTCCGACTCTTCCTCCTCGCTTTCGACCTTCTTCTTTTTGGCAGGCGCCTTCTTCTTCTTGGCCGGGGCGGCCCTCTTTTTGGCCGGCTTCTTCTTCTTTGCAGCCGACTTTTTCAGCTCCCGGTCCCGGCGCCTGTGGTTTGTGGGGTAGGTGGCAAAGCATCAGCCAGGGTTCAACATTTCAGTACAGGGAATATGAAGCGCGCTTTCACTCACTTGATCTCCCTTTGCGCCTTCCTCATGTCGGCCTGGGCCTTCATCTCCTCGAACCGTTCGGCGAGGATGTTCTCGCGCTCGAGCTCGTTGAGCGAGTCGAGGTACTTTTGATCGTCGTCGCCCTTGACGAGCTTCTGAAAGTCGAACGTCTCCATGTCCAGCTCCATCTCCTCCTCGCTGCTGCTGTCGTCGTCCGAGTCCTCCTCTTCCTCCTTCGCGGCGGCCTTGCGGGTCCGGGTGGACCGCTTGGCCGCCGTTCGGGCCGGGGGACGGCCCCGGCGTTTGGGAGCCGGCTTTTCCGGCTCGAAATCGGACTCTGATGAGTCCCCCTCGTCAAACTGGGGCGCGGGCTTCTTCGCTGCGGCTTTGGCCTTTGCCTTAGGAGCTGGCTTTTTGGGCGCCTCCTCCTCTTCTTCCTCGGACGACTCCTCCATGTCTGATTCATCCTTCTCGGCCCTGATAATATTGCAGGTGAGTGAACATGAAAGATAAATCAATCCCCCTGGCTCCTACAAAAAATGGACGAATAACTTACGCTGCAGGGCGAGGAAGCTGCTTCCCCCGCCCCCGGGGCGCTGCCCAAGGCTCCTCCTCGCTGGAGGAGCTGTCGCTGTCCTCTTCCTCGTTCACGGTGGGTGTGCTGCAATAATATTGTTCGACGTCCTTAGCAAAAGTAGCCACGTCAATAACCAGACCCACTCCTTTACCACTCACGCTTGGCTCCGAAACTGCTTCCCCATGCCCTTCCCCCCGAACTGCTTCCCCCCGCGCCCCCGAAACGCCGGGGCCGACGACGAGCTGTCCGACTTGGCCCCCTTGGGCGAGGGGGCGCGGAGCTGCTTACCCCTACCGGCCGGGCGGAGCTGCTTCCCCCGGCCGGTGGGGGCGCGGGCGACCGCCTCCTCCTCCTCGGAGGAGCTGTCGTCGTCGCTCGATTCGTCGTCGCTTCCCGCGCTGCGCGTATATCAATAAACGGAAGGGGGGGTCAGTGGGTATTGCAATCCCAGGACACATTGCACATAACACATCTCATGTGCAACAGCCCGCCCCCAACCAAAACGCCCCCACGAAATTCCACTCACGCTCGCAGCTGCTTCCCCCGCCCTCCCGTCGCGACGGCGAGCTGCTTCCCCCGCCCGAAGTTCCCGAACTGCTTCCCCCGCCCCCGCATCGCCTGCTGGGCGCCGTCGTCGTCCTCGCTCGAGGAGGACGACGACGAGTCCTCCTCGGAGGGGGGGCGGAAGTGCTTCTTGGTGCGGACCATCGCGGCGGCGGTATCAAATAAGGCGTGCAGGGGAGAGGAGGGACTGTCTGGTGATTGGTATGGGCACGGCGTGAGAGGATAGGGGTGGCCGTTTGGTCCGCCGGATCCTTTGCAGAGTGTTGTTTTTGGTGGTGGCGCCCGCTTGGGTCGATCACGTGATAAGTCACATTGTGACGAATCTAAAACAGTGACCCCTGGAAGAAGAGAGAGAAGAGACCGGGACGCGGGACGGGGCACGGGCGTGTGGTCCCTGACAAGTTATTTGGTGATCTCTTGACCATTATCTCTTTGCAATTGTCAGGCTAAGAGCCAACGCAGTATCAAATGGACTGTTCCGGGAGACGCGAAGTTCCGCTTACATTCCAACTTTTCATGCACCATCCTTCACCCGCCCCAGCCCAACTCAAGCAGACACCGCCGCAATCACCGCGACAGCGCACGCCTCAGAACTCTGCGGGTTCTGTCCCGTCACCAAGTTGCCATCCGTGCACACCTTTGAGTTCCAATCGTCGGCGCTCTCGTACTTTCCGCCCTGCTCCTTCAATTTCGCCTCGAGCATAAACGGCACCTTGTCTTGCAACGCCACGGCAATTTCCTCCGAGTCTTTGAATCCGGTGACCACCTTGCCCTGCACCAGGGGCGTGCCGTCGGGCTTGTTGCATTGGGGGAGGCCCGTGGGTCCGTGGCAGACGGCCGCGACGCAACTGCCCGCCGCGTAGAGGGTCTCGATGGCGCTTTTGAGGGCGGGGCAGTCGACAAAGTCCGTGCACGTTCCGTGGCCGCCGCAGAGGAAAATGGCGTCGACGCCCGAGGCGAAATCGATCGAATCGAGCTTGACCGAGTGGCTGAGCGCCCCGACCGCTGCACCGTCGTGCTGTGGTGTGGTAGAGAGTGCACGTCATGTGTCATGTGAGCATAATTTCATTCATTGAGTGGTACGCACCGACGATACTCGTCGCAATTCACACAAACAGCTCACCATGAATTTCTTGGCTTCGTCGGTGAAGAAGCCCTCTCCCATCGAGTTGGCGTCGATGGGAATGGGTCCGCCGGCCGGACTCGCCACAACCACCTCGAAGCCCGCCTCCTTGAATTTGTAATAGGGCACGGCGAGCTCCTCGATCCAGAGGCCTGTCGGGTGGCCCGCCAGCTCGGTGGCGGCCGTTGCAACCATTACAATCTTCGTCATCTTGGCGGTGGAGGTGGAGAGGACAGCAGGCAGGCCGAGCAAGGCAAAGATTGAGATCTTTTGAGATCACTCTCGAAAGGATTCGATCGTATCAATCTCTTTACTGGTGGGGGGACGACTGTCTGTCATTTCAGCACCTTGACTTAAAGATGGGTCATAAATACGTCAAAAATCGTATTTAGGCACCAAACCCCGCACATCACCAGAAAGCTCTAATCATCAGCTTTCGATTGATATAGGGGTTTGCCTATGTCAGAGCAATTTTAGTTGGTCTAAATGCCGATGGAAGTCAGCTCATAAATCTCTTGTCAAACATCGATTTGTCATTTCAAGCCCTTGCCAGAATTGCAAAAAAGCATACCAGAGTCTACGTAGGAATAGGGTCCGAGACCTTTCTCGCGACAAAGTATGGGGAACGGCCATTCACCATGGCCATTCCACCCCCATAACCGCCGCCGCGGCGACGGCATCGCCACCGCGGCGGCGTCCATCGACGCCCAGCCATGGCCCCACCCCCTGTGCGTCGGGCGCGGCCGTCGGCGGCGACACGGGCTGGGTTGGAGCCGCCGCAGAGCAGCTTTCCGGCCGTCGGCTGGACGACGGTGCACCTCAACCGGCCTCGGCATGCGCTCCCACGTCCGCCGACGTCCGTTCCGGGGGTATCGCCGACGTCGTCGACGTTGTTCATATCCATGGCGACGGCGCGGGGGGACCGGCCGAGGAGGGCGGGCCGTTTGTCGTCCCAGAACGGCCTCTCCGTCACGGTGACGAACAATCGCCGTCTGCGGCGACGAGGCGCCCGGAGGCCCATTGCAACCATAATATGTATAGACCACCAATAATACCGACTCTCCCCCATTCATTAGATCATTAGCCATGGGATTTGCGCCACGGGATCGATTGCATGCCCTCCTGGTGGCCACGAGTTGCAACGCCGACCGCAAACGGAGGATTTGCAATTCACGTGTTGGGCTCCATCTGCCGCTCTAGCGGCGGTGGAACGTCGAGATCTCGGCCCATATCGCACGGCCGCGTCCTCCCTATGCATACGATCAACGACGCTGCCTCGGTCGCCTCCGTCGGCCAGCATTAGATTTGATTGTCGAGTGTTATGGGGATCGGGGTCAAGATTAGGGTCTAGGTCAAGGTGCCGGTTATGGGCGCTATCTCAGCGAATACTTGGAGGCCGGAGACGATAGAGGCACCCACGACCTGCTCCCATACCCGCCCGATGCGGCCGTGCGGTGTGGGGCGGCGCAGCGGGAGTTGCGGCGCCGCCAGGGCCTAGGAGCGGGCGGAAATCATGGTTGCGGAATCGGTAAATGGGAGGAGGTGGTCCGTTTGTTTGGGGGGATACTATTCCTACGTAATTCCGAGAAAAGTGAGGCAAAAACACGCAAAAACACATGCTTTCACTTGTTGTAAATTCCTATGTGGCCTCTGGTATGGTTTTTTACGTAAAGGTATCCTTCACGAAATGACAGACTGTCTGTCACTTCGCTCCACCAGTAAAGAGATACCTGAAACTCATGAAAATTAGGTTCGGGTGTTGGATATCCATATGTACCTTGTACACCTCATTTCACGCAAGAAATGGGTGCCACCCGATATTTACCCACCTGCGCTTTTCGGATCGGGTGCAAGCACTAGCACGGCCGGGCGCCCCCGCCCCGCTCATTTCCGTTGCCAACCTTCCTCGCCCGTCCCCAGCCTATTCCTCGACCCTCCTGGCCGCAACACCCACGCCGCGACCGCCATGAAGTGCGCCTTTGTACTAGGGGCCGGTATCCTGGCCGCCGCCGCCCCAGACGCCGACGCCTTCTCCTACAAAGCACTGCCCGCCGGGTCCATCAATCTGAGTTCATCGGTGGAACGTGATGTGTACACGATGGCCGACTGGGCCGCCTCCTACGGCGCCCAGCAGGCCGAGGGGGTGCAGCTTACGAGCTACGACGGGAAGGACTACTTTCCGATGACCCAGACCGACATCCCTGCGGGAAGTCCAGGTGAGTTTCAAGTTGTGTCAATGTTCCCTGCAAATTGCATGTTGGTGCACCCTCCTAACATTGCACAATTGTATTGGTTTTGGTGACGCCTCCTAACATTGCAATTGTTTGGCGCACGCCGCAACAGTCATGTACGTCCCCAGCGACTTGATATTCTCCTCGTCCAAGTCGGAGCAGGAGTTTGGACAAACGTTGTCGGTGTGCGAAAATCAGCTCATGCAGGCCGGGCTTGGGGACAGGGTGCCGCTGTTCCGCGTGTTCTTCAAAGTTGTGGCCGAGTATGAGAAGGGAGAGAACAGCCCGTGGTATCCCTGGCTCAACTCGTTGCCGCGAGTGTACAACACGGGCGCCTCGATGACGTACGCGTGCTTTGACTGCTTGCCACCCTATGCGGCCTACCTTGCCCTCTCGGAGCGGCAAAACTTTGTGAACTTCCAAAAGGCAATCCGGAACGCCCCAATCAACGAGGAAATACTGAAGAACGTCTCAGTGCTCAAGTGGTGCTACAACGTGGCCCTNCCGGAACGCCCCAATCAACGAGGAAATACTGAAGAACGTCTCAGTGCTCAAGTGGTGCTACAACGTGGCCCTCACGCGGAGTTTGGAGATGAACGGAGAACGCGTGATTGCACCACTCTGTGATATGTTCAATCACGGCACGGAGACGGAGGTGGAGGTCAGTTGCGACGCCAACGGAGACGCGTACGCTTATGCCATGTATGATATTCCAGCAGGAAGTCCGCTGCGAGTCAGTTATGGAGATCCTACCAATCCAACCCCCCTCTTTGCGAAATACGGCTTTCTGGACGAGAGTTCTCCAGGCACGTTTTGCAAGCTGATGCAGATGCGGTCAGAAATGGAAACTCTCGGATACACTTTCACCAATTTGCTCTTCTACAAAGATTCCGGAGACATCAGCCCCGAGGTGTTCGATGTGGTGCTTTATCACGTCCTCTTGAAGAGCGATGAGAATGCCGCAAACGAATTTTACACCGCGGTGATGAACGGCGATGAGAATACGAAAGCCTACTATCACGATCAGTACTGGCAATATACAAAGGAGGAGCTGCAAAAGCATGTCGATGGGACGCTCAGGGACCTGGACCGCTGGAGCGAGAAGGCAAACTCCTACGATATTAATACCCATCCGCGAGTGCCATTGATTCTGCAACACAATTCCTTCGTCAAGGAGACATTCATGAGAGTGAAAGCAAATCTGGACATGATGTAGTTTAGGAGGTGAATGTATTTGTGGATTAGTAATCATGTTATCTCTTATGCTGACATTGCAAGGATGAATGTGGCGAGGATCGACAATGGTGCCCAGACGCGTTCGCGAGCTCCATTCGCAAACCAAACCGCAAATTGTGCCTCGTACGGATCTTCGCTGTCCGCTTCCTCTTCAGATGTCTCAGACGACTCGCCTCCGTCATCTTCTATATCTCCTCCCTCGCCGACTACCGCGACAGTACCATCGGCAGACCCCGAAGGTTTCTTGCCAAGGTCGATGGTGCCAGACGATGGCCTGCTGCCCGAAGGCAGGGTGTAAGGCGATGGCTTGGATATTGTTGGCAAAGTTGGCTTGGGCAGTTCTGGGAATCTCGAATTGCTCGGCGAAGGCACTTGGAAGGCAAGGGATGTCTCTGCATTCTCTTCCGCCTCGTCCGAAGGGCAAGGAAAGTACTCGCACCCGTTAGAAGGGTCTCGATATACGCGTTTGCCCTCGGGACATCTTTGCACCTCGGCATCGCACACTACTGGCTCGCCACTGGAATCCACTCCTGAGAGGCCGCACTTGTCAAAGGTCCACGAGCTCAGATTGTTGCAGTAGATAAAGCTGCCACCGCAGAAGCCGTATTGGCTGCGACATTCGCCAGAGAACGGGCATGGTCCTCCAATGCATCCCTCTGGCAAATTCGTGTCTTTCGGTGCAGAGGGTATTGGCGCCGGAGTTGCAGGAGGATTGGCAAGTGGTGGGTTTGTAGAGTGATCAGGTGGTTCGCCTTCATCTTGATCTCCTCCTTCGTCTTGATCTCCTCCTTCATCATTGCCTTTGTCTTTCCCTTCGTCCTCCCCCCCATCGTCAGTGTCTGACTTTTGATCCGTGCAGCTCGTAAAGGCAAAGCATCTGTGGTCTGTGGGACATTCATCGGACTTTGACGAAGGGCAGCGGACCGCGCATCGGTCGTTAGCGTCGCCCCAGTCCAATCCACAAAAGTAGGTAGCTTCGGGGTCTGTCGGCGCATACACCACTGGAGCTGGTTTGGGTGTAGGAGGTTTCGTTGCAGGTTCTATTGGGTGCGGAGTCGGCATGGGCGTGACAGGGGCCGGCGTGTTGTCTGGTAACATTTGCGTCGGCTTCGCTGTCTCTGGAGTGCTCGGCTTTGGCTTGCCGCCAGGCTTCTTTCCTCCTGTGGGCTTTGCAAACGATTCCTTTGCTGGCAATGATGGCTCTTTGGTCGGTTCATTTGTTTCGGTCACGGCAAACACTTCATCCAAGGCTGGCGTCGCCTGTTCAATGGGCGAGTCAGTTGGCTTCTCTGTTCCAATCTGCGTTGGGGCTGGAGATGGCGGATCGCTATCTTCTCGGCACTTTGGACTCCAAATAGCACTGTCGTTGCAGTAGGATTCTCCACCGCCGCAAAAGCCGTACCCGCTCCTACAAAGGTCTCCTGGACACTTTTCGCCATCGCACGGCCCCATCGTTGGTTGTGGCGTTGTGGGCGAGAATGTTGGAAGAGCAGTCGTAGGGCCTTGACTCGGACTGGTCAATGGCGAAGGTGAGGGCTTTCCAGTCGTTGGAGTCAATGTTGGAGCTTCCTCCTCAGCAACAAGAGTAGGAGAGGTGGACGCAGACTCTTCTTTCAGAGATGGCGATTCAGTACCCAGCGACGAAGAACCAGCTACTGTTGGCAGAGATGACGAAGCTGTTGCAGGGACTCCGCTGGGTTGTGATGTCGTCTGAGGCTCAGTTTCATCCGTCCCTGTAGGTCTCTCTGCAACAGATTCGTCTTCTGTTGACTCCGTTGCATCTACGTCTGGTTCATCCTCGGCTTCTTCCTCCGCTGCTTCACTCTCTGTCTCGGTATCCGCCACCTTGTCGGCATACTTCTCGCAATATTTGCAGTGCCCATCGAGCACGCACTCGTCGAACGATGCCCTCATGCCCTTGCATCCACCCAGTGACGACAGCGATTCCATTCCGAGCAAGCCTGCAGCGTGGCAGTATCGATTCAAGCGCATCTTGATGGCGTCTGCGTGCCATCCGCCTTTGTATGCAGGACACTCGAGACCCCCGTTGATATTGTTCAATGTTCCTCCAAAATCTCCTTTCAGCGCCTCCTTGTGACATGTCGAGCCCTCCTTCT
>JALLAP010004381.1:0-13048 GCA_036939355.1 Thalassiosira profunda | reverse complement strand
AACCCTAACCCTAACCCTAACCCTAACCCTAACCCTAACCCTAACCCTAACCCTATCCTTCAAGTGAGAACAAAGAGAAAAAGACAAAGACAAATCTCACGCGCCGCCTGCGCTGCGACCGACTGCAACCCAACCATAACCCTAATCCTAACCCTAACCTTGCCTGTTTTCAACCCTCGGTACGCACTGCGACCGACTGCAACCCAACCGCAACAAAAGCAGAGCCCATTTTCGGTTGCACTGCAACCCACCCTAACCCAACGCCCATTTTTGGTTGCACAGCAACCCACCCTAACCCCAATTCGCAACTACAGTCCCTTCAGCCCCAGGCGCTAGGTCGTTTTGCGACCTATGTGTGCCAAATGATTTAGACAACGCAACTGAAACTTAAACGAGCTATGAGTACAAAACAGGCCAGGAGTAATCTATGAGTGTTCAGAAATGGTGGTGATTGAGAGGCTGTTAAGTTAGGTGCCACAATCCGAGCGAATCTATTCTATCTAGATTTGTTCTTAGTTGCGTAAAATGGGAAGCAGCGCACCAGAAAATTGCGATGACTCATCTCGGATGCTGGATGCTGCTGGGCATTGCAAGAGTTGTTGCAATATGTGACTTACACCACACCATCACACCTGGCCTAAAAGTCCAAACTCGGTCCGCCCGGGCGATCCTTCGCCCACAGCTTCATGTTCGTCTTTGGCGCCGGTATGGCACGGAATGACTCCACAATCCCCCCGCCCCTATCCTCTCCACCCTTCTTCCACATCCCTTCATTTGCACTCGCCACGAGCATAACCACATTATTTCTGCCCTTTGGTACCTCTATGGGGGCCTCCTCACTCGTGCCGCATGACGCGTTCGGTATGTTGGTGCATGGGTGGGTATCGGCTAGTGGGAACGTCACGACCGTGTTGACATTGAGAGAGGGTTGCAGGGCAAGACAGTGGGGAGAGAGGTAAGGCATCGGGCTCTCGTACGGACAGCTGTGGCTCTCTACTTCTGCGCCAAAGTGCTGGCGTGTGTCATTTCCATGCCTCTAGAGAGCACCCTCATCAGCTCCTTCGTTGGTCAGATTGATTTCAACAACCTCATTTCCGCTCACCGTATCCTCCTCCCCACTGATTGCTACGTACTTTTAGGGGAGACAAAGCTAATCGACAGCTTTATCTTGCTGCGGCAACCTCTACCACTATTGGAATAATAGAGGAGATTCCCACCGCTGTCGCTGCCTCGGCCGGCCAAGTTGGAGTGAGGGTTTTTTTCGGAGGAGTGTCAGAGGATAATTTGCAACTCCCAACGCGGAGCGACGTCCCTACACATCACTTGCCTAAAAGTAACTGGTGCTAGTCATGATTAGGTAGGGAGGGAGTGGAGACGAACTAGGCAGGGACGGGGGCATCAAATATTGGCAAGCAATATTTCTGCAGATGGTACTTTTTGTGGCGGAGCTATCTATGCCCCCTGTGCCGTTAACATGACACCCCCTCTCTCATTCTGTTCATTGGGAACTGTATTGAGTGCATCGGTGGCAGAAGTGCTGCACTTCCTGTCTTTTTTGTTCTTACTATCTATTGGTACTGATATTTGTAATAACGTCAACCCCTAAGAATCACGAAGAGAACTGTTGCAGCAGCGGTCAGGACAATGGACATTTGCTTGCCACACAATCTTTCCGTTCCCCCAATGCTGCCAAATTTTATGCGATCGCCCCCTCATCTTATCACGGGCTTGCCATACTTTGTTTGGTTCAATGATGACGAACATCGCTGTGGCTTGGCTGGAGCTGTTTGGACCGAGGTATTGCTTCCTAAGGTATTGTAACTTTTCCCTGCTCTCTTCCCTCTCCCGAAGACAATCTATGATGCTCCGAAGGATGGGATCAACTACCTCCTCCAACAGCAGCAAACCATCGTACAAATCAATCTTTTCCAGAACCGCAGAGCCTCGCAGCGCCTCGAGTCCATGGCCGACAATGTTTATGCCCGCAGCGAGGTTCAGCTTCCGGAGATTGCGTTTGCCATCAATGCAAATCAGCGTTGCGTGTACATCATCATCGGATAATTTCGCCACGAGGCTTCCCTCGATTATTGCAAGGTCGAGCTCCTCCCAATCATCCCCCAGAATTGCAATCGCCTCCAGCGATGACTGCCGCTCCGCGCGCTTCCAGAGCAGCGACGAGGATGGCGCCGTCACCGCAGCCGCAAACAATGCCCGCGACGGCTTGGCGAGGTACGAAGCCACCTCGCCCAGCAGATGAGGGGGAATTGCGGCGATGGCGCTCTCCCCCGAAAATGGTGCACCGCCAGCTGGCGCATTGGCTGCGATGGCAGGAGCCATCCTCCTCCGTCGTTTGGCACTCCCTCCGCCGCCCGAGGCGCTGTCGGCCGTCGTCCTTAGTCTCGCTCTCGTCGTTGGCCGCCATCGATGGGGCCGGGCGGCGGGGAGGAGTTGGGGTTGGTTCTGTTGGTCTGAGGCTAATTTCTACGGAGTAACTACGATAACGCATCGCAGTTGTTCTGAAATCTTTTGACTCCTCGCCACTTGTCCTCCGCCGCCGCCTACCGACGGCTTCGCCTGCCCTACACACCCTCCCGCCTGACGGCGCCCGCCCCTCTCGTCCCACAGAGTCGACGCCCACGACGAGGGGGGACCAGCTGGCTTTTATCCCCAGATTTTGGCGCTGCCCAAAAACAGCCGTGCAAAAAGAAAAGAAGATTCACCAGCACCGACACACGCGACACGTGCACCACCATGGCCGCCGCCGTGAGCAGCAGCAACAGCGGCGGCATCCCCGCCGACCTCGTGGACTCGTTGGGATGGGAATCCCCCCGCCTCGCCCTCCTGGCCCTGGCGGACGAGTCGGAGCGCGCGGCCGCCCGGCTGGCGGAGGAATTGGCCGCCTCCCTCTCCGCCACCACCACCGCCGCCGCCGCCAAGCCCCACCCCTCGCCGACCAAGCAGCCGCGCGGCAAGGCCCCCCCGCGCGACGGCCCCGCATCACCCATACCCCTCCCCAAATCGCTGCAGAACGCGCCCCGGCCCCCGCCGGCCGCCGCCATCTCCGACGACGACGCCACCCAACAACCACAACTGCCCCATCCCACCCCCTCCCGCTCCCACCACCACAACCCTAACCCGTCCCACCCCCTCGCGCGCGCCGCCCTCGCGTCCGAATCCATCCTCGCCTCCCTCGCCAAAATCGCCACGGGGGGCTCCGCGGCCTCGTCGGAAATGCGCGCCCTCGAATCCCGCCGGCGGGCGTTGGACCTCGAGGCGGGGGACGTCGCGCGCGCCCTCGCCCTTCGGGAGTGCTGCACAAAGGGCGGGGAATCGTTGATGGGCCGCCGGTATGGGGACGCCGCGCGGGCGGTGGCCGACGTCAATGCCATTTTGGACGGGAGGGACGGCCGCGGCGGGGCCACCGAGCGGGCCAAGGCCATGGCGGGGGAGGAAGCGCTGGCCGCGCATCAACGCACGACGGAAGTGCTCAAGCGGGCGGTGGGGGAGCGGTTCGAAGCCGCGGTGAGGAACGGCGACGTGGCGGGACTGTCGGAACTCACGCCTCTTCTAGGGATGCTGTCGATGGCCGAACTGGGCGTCAAGCTGTATCTGCAATACTCGCAGTCGTGCCTCGTCCAGGAGATGACCTTCGAGGCGGACGACGCCGCGGCGGAGGAGGACGGCCCCGTCCCCGAGGGGATGAGCCGCGCGGCCCTCCGCCGCCAGCGCGCCGCCCAACGCCAGGCCGCCCTCGCCATGACCGCGCCCCTCAAGCTCGCCCGCATCTACAACGCGGCCGTGACCCATCTGCGCCACCACCTCCCCATGGTCGCCTACGCGTTGGGGGAGGCCGACGGCGACGCCGCGTTGGTGCAGCTGGTCCACGTCGAGGCCGAGAAGCGCGCGGTCGACATATTGCGGGACCACATGGCCGCGAAAGAGTTGGGGCGGACCGTGCGGCGGGCCGAGGCCGTGGCCGCCAAGGTCGAGGAGCGGTACGCGGGGGGAATCATCAAGACGGGAGGCCGCATTGCAGGACGACTGCGGCTTCGCCCTCGAGGTGGGGACCCTCGCCGACGTCGACGCGGCCCTGGAGGAGTGGGCTTTAATCATGCAGCACACCGAAAGCTACGAGCGGTTCGTCCGCCACGCCGCCGCCGAGGTCGTCAAGGCGCGACAGTTGCGGGGGAAGCAGAAGCGGGAGGAGCGGCGGCGACGGCGGGAACGGGAGGAGACGGAGGGGGACGACGACAACACGCCGTCGTCCCTCGCGTCGCCCCGCAACAAGAATGCAGCGGCCGCAAACGACGACGACGACGACGAGACGATGGTAGCGCAAATCGAGATCCTCCCCCCGCACACCGCGCTCAACGAGGTCGCCGCCGAGATCGGCGGCTGCTACTCCTCGTTGGAGCGGTGCCTCCTCCTCGCGGGATTGCAGCGCGCCGTCGTCCAGGCATCCTTTCCCGACGACGCGACCTTCGCCCCCGCCGCCTCCCACAACACCGCTGCCGAGGGCGGCGAAGGCGGGGGCTACGGCGCCGCCGGATCGCGCGCCCTGCAGACCAATTTGGTGGAGGAGGCGCTCTTCGCGGCGCGGCGGTCGACGCTCCGGGCGTTTGCGACGGGCCACGTGGGCACGGCGTCCGCGGCGGCCAACGTCTGCGCGGACGGTGCGTTGTTGGTTTGTTGCAGCGTCAGCGGTGTGCTGTTTTGCGCTTTATTTTCATCTCACCAACGGCTGCTGTTTCCCCCTTCCCTCCTCTCCTTGCAGTGTTGGGACGGGTGCTCCTCGAGGTCCTCGTCCAGCGGGCCGAGCGGGGCGCCGCCATCCTCAAGCCCGGCGAGGGCCTCCTCGACGACGGCCAGGCGGGCCTCGGCCAGGCGGCCATGTCCCTCGCCAACAAGGGATTGCGCGGCGCGGCCGCCCGCGCGGGCGCAAAAGTGGGCGACGCCTCCGACGAAGCCACGGCCGCGGCGCTCCGCCTGCGCGGCGCGGCCCGCGCGGCGGCCAACTTCAACGACCTGGCCGTGGCGGCGGAGTACACGCGACGGCTCGAGGGGCATTTGTTGAAGGAGATCGACGGGGGATATCCCGCGGGGCACGACACGGAGCAGCTGCGGATGTGCGTCAAGGGCCTGGGGGGCGTGGTCGAGGCGTTTTCCCAGGCGTCGACGCGGTCGGTGGAGGAATTGATTTCGGCCGTGTTGCCCCGCGCGCGGCAGGTGGTGACCGACGCCGTGGGATCGGACGGGGGGCCCGCCGGCGCGACGGCCGCCGCGACCAACTTTTTGGGCAGCCCCGTGTACGCGCAAACGGGGGGCGCGGGGGGCGGATCCGGGCTGGACTACGACCTGGACGACGCCGCGTTCGAATTGGCGCAGATCAGCGAGGGGGGCATCGGACGGGCGTGCGCGGGATTGGACGAGCTCCTCGAGCCCGTCAGGGTGCACTTGGTGCCCGCGCTGTCGGACGAGTTCGTCGTGGGCGTGTTGGGCGGCGTGGCGAAGCGCCTCGAGGCGGCCATTCGCAAGGTGCGTTTTGCTTTGTTTTGTGCAAGTCGAGAGTGTTTGTACTAACGTACGCCAACCTCATTTCTCACTTGATTCGTTGCAATCACACTCACTCTCCTCTCTCCAGAGCAAATTCACGCCCCTGGGCGCCATCCGCCTCGATTCCGACGTGCGCTACCTCATGACCTTCGCCAAGGATCGCATCGACTCGCCCAAATTGAAATCGAACGTGACGCTGTGCAGGGCGTGCCCGCCCCTCGCCCGGCTCAACCAAATCGCGCTCCTCCTGAACGTGGACGACCTCGAGGACGCGCTGGATTTGATCTCGGTGTCGAAGCGGAAGGGCCAGTGGGATTTGAAATTGGACGACGCCAAGGCGCTGCTCGGCTTGCGGGTCGATTTCGATTTGAGCAAGGTGAACGATCTGTTGCAGGTCGAGGACGAGTAGAGTGGCAGATAGTTGCGAGAACATTGGTTTCTTGTGTGCAGATGAAAAAAGAGTCAGAGATGGATAACAAATAGTAGCTTACTTATCACAATCCACCCCTGGGCGTCTTTGTCTTTAGTGTGCTCGGCGGGGAGGCATGTCCATCGTGGCCCGCCGGCTCCGGCGAACCCCCTCTCCTTCTTCCCCCTCCGTTTGCAATTCGCCCTCCCCCAGCAAGTACGTGTGCGCTTCCTGCCCCAAAATCTTGATCCGTTCGACGATCGTATTGAAGCTCTCGCACTCCTGGCACCGCACCCCCAACGAATGCCACGCGCGATCCTCCTGCACCCCCTCGCAATCGCGGCACCGAATGCTCACCACCTTGCATTCCTCCGGCGCCACGGGCTCCGCCGCAATGCGCCCGGCCAACGCGTCCCACGCGGGCCGCATCCGCTCCCTTGTTTCGGCCGTCTTCTCGCACACCGGACACACGCTGTCCCGCACCGCCAGCTCGCGGAAGCAAAGCCAGTGGAGGGCGTGGCCGCACGGCAGTTCGTGGGCGGAATCCCTCCCTCCGTTGAGGTCGTCGTGGCACACGGGGCAGTGGGCCGCGTGCCCTCCGGACCGGCAGGTGTGCGCGGCGAAGCGGGCGCGGTCGACGCACGTGTTGCAATCGACGCAGTGGCGGAAATTGGCAGCGCCCCCGACGCGGCAAACGCCACAGTCGCCGCAGTGGAAGGGCTCCTCTTCCTTCGACATCCACAGGTTGCAAATCTCGCAGTGGTATTCGGAGAATTGGACGTGGCAGTTGACGCAGGCGTTTCTGGAGGAGCGGAGAAAGAGGTGCAATGTGAGCACAATATTGGTTTGTTCGGATGCAGAATAAGCACGCAGACACTACCGTCGAAACTCACGTCTTGCTGCCCTGCTTGGCGAAGCACTCCCGGCAAATGACCTCCGCGATCGCGAAGCGATCCACGTTGTGATGTCCCACCGCGGCCGCCTTGTCCAGCGACGCCGGCACGCTCGCCGATCGCGCCATCCCCTTGGTCTTCGCTTCACCCTCCCCTCCTCCACTCCCGCCGCCCGTGTCAGACGCGTTGCCCCTCTCGCCCGGCGCACTCCCCTTGACCGCCGACAGCACCGGGCAATCGTCGTGGCACAGTCGACAACCGAAGGCGGCGCAACAGCAAGGTGCCACAATGAGACACTTCCGCTCGTAGTGGTGGCACACTGGGGCGGTTTCTACGGCCCTGCGGTGGGCGTCCGCGGCCCGGGCTTTGGCAACGGCGCCGCTCGTCGCGGCCGAGGGCTTGCGGCCCACCGGACTCGCTTGGGGAGCGTCCGACGCCGCTAATGATTCCGGCAGGGCGTCCGCATCGGCGCTGTCGACGGAGACATCGGAGAAGCGGCGGTAGGACGAGGTGCGAAAGGTGCGGGGGAGGTCGCCCTTCGGCCTATCCACCGCTTTGTCGTCGTCGTCCGCGGCATCGGCCGCGTCGAGAGTGTCCAACAACGGCCCGTCGCTGCGGTCCGTTCCGCTGCCTGCCAGCGACGCGTCCGAGAAGCGGCGAAAGGAGGAGGTCTTGAAGGTGGGCGGCATGGCGTCACCGTCTCCTCCCGCACCTGCCTCCGCCGCTGTCGCCCCGGCCCGGGCCCGAAATCGCGCCAGCGCGGCGGCCACGGCGTCGGAACTCCCGCCCGTAAAGGAGCAGCGCTTGCTCTGGCCGGAGCGGTGGCTCGCCCACAAGGCCGACGAGGCCGATCCCCCGGACCGCTGGCTGGAATTGCCGGTGTCGCTTCGCTCCAGGTTGCCGGTGATGTTCGAGCTCCCGTCGAGGTTCAGCGGCTGCGCGATTTTGAATGAGCCGATAGTATCTAAGAGCGGCGAGCAAATTACCATAGAATCACATCGATGCAAACAAACCTCACCTCGCGCCGCAATCCTCCCGCGTCGCCGAAGGAGCCGCTCCTCCGCCTCCCGCCCTTATCCCCTCCGACCCCCTCCCCCTTATCTGCCCCCTCGTCCTCGGTCAGCAGGCGCGCCACTTCCCTCCGCTTCTCCACCGCGCTCAGTCCCCCGTCCTCCACGACCTGCGCGATGCTCGCCCGCCGTTGCGGGCAGGCGAGCGGGGCCGGCGCCTCCTCCGCAATCTCCTCGACGCTCGCGCGCCGCCGCCAACCCTTGGCGGGCGGCTTGCCCTCCGGCGAGACGGCGGCAAAGGAGCCGTGCGCGAAGGAGGGGAGGGATTGGCCGGTGGCCAGCGCCAGCGCCGCGGCGGCCAACCCGTCGTCCATCGTGGCCCGCCGCCGCTGCCTACTGTTCCCTCCTCCCATCATTCCTCCTGTGCCGATGCCACCGATGTTTCCCCGCCCTAACCGCGCGCTCGTCGGAACGTCGACGCTCGCCCGCCGTCTTTGCCGCGCGACCGCCAGCGCCGCCACATTCACCTGGTCTTTGGACAGGCTGGAACGCCGCCGCGGAGCGGCCGACAGCTTGACCGGCGCGGGCGGGGCCCCGAACGGCGGGGGCGGAGGAACATCGGCCGGATCGCCGGCGTCGCGGCGCGACGAGCGATGGGAGGGGGAAGGAGGAGGCAGGGGCGGGGGCGGGACGGCGCCGTCCGTCGTGGGATCGGGGGCGGGGGGCATTGGCTCTGATGGAAGAATGCCGATGCTGGGGGTGGCCGCGGGGTGCACCGACTCGATTTTGGATTGTGAGCGCGGCGGCAGGCGGCAGATGTTGGAGCACACCGAGCAATCAATCAGAGGAGGCCTCCTCGCTGGACGTTCATTCACGGTGACGCCTTCTCCCGCCCCAGACCCGTCTTTGAGGGCGCGCAAAGCTTCCCTGCCTTCGCAGCGGCGCTGTTGGGGAGAGGTCATTGTGTCGTTCGGACACAAATCAAGTACAAAGCAGCTCTCGCGCCCGGACGGAGTGCACAGCGCGTGCCGTTCTTCAGTGCTTGGCGAGCGAGCAGAAACAGCCATCTAGGTTGCCGCAACGGGCGCAGCCGGTGGAATAAAGTGCCGCGGATGACTTGTCTCGATCCTTGTCCTTCCCCGCCTCCCTCGACCCTTCCCTGCCTCCCTCGACATAAAGATAAAGCTCTTCAAATCGACCATAGGTACCTCTTTGTTGATTGAAGAAACGCGCAACATGGACAAAGCAAAAAAGGCATTATCTTGCATGTTACTACGATACGGGACAGGCTTACGCAGGGGGCTCCCTTCGATCCGTTCGCTCCCTCAGCCTCCTCTTTCACTCCTTTTATTTCTCTTTGCCGGCTGCCGCCGCGGCGGCCGCCTTTTCCCGTAGCCGGTCCTTCTTGCTCTTCCTCCGTCCCTTCACCCCGCCGAACATTTTGTCGTGTTCCAATCCCCGCTCCGAGTGTGCCGCCCCCGGCACACTCATCGTGGCCGCCGTCGCCGCGATTTGCCACGCGTCCTCGTCCGGGGCGAATTCGGGCAGCACCTCGCGCTCGATGGGCTCTCGGCCCCGGAGCTCCTTGCGCTCGATGAGGTCGAAGTGCGCTTCCGACGCGGCGCTGACGAAGGTTACGGCGGCGCCCGACTTTCCCGCCCGCCCCGTTCGACCGGTCCGGTGCGTCTAATCGGCGGCCGATCGGGGGAGGTCGTAATTGATAACAGCGGGGAGATTCTCAACGTCAAGGCCTCTGGCTGACAGGTCCGTCGTGATCAACACCCGCGTCCGCCCTGCTCGGAACGCCTTCAATCGCCGCTCGCGCGCCGCCTGGTCCAGCTTCCCGTGCAGCTCGGCCGCCGCAATGTCGTACCGTCGCAATTTTCGCGCGACGTGCTCCGCGGAATAACGCGTGGCGACGAACACCAAGACGCGGTCCCAGTCGGCCTGCTGGTTGAGGAGGAGGCGGAGCGCCTGCGTCCGATGCCTCTCCTCGAGGCGAATGACCCGGTGGCGAATGTCGGGCGCCGCGTCCGGCAACACGTTGGATATGGGAGTGGTGTGTGCCTGGTGCTTCTTCTGCCGGTTGGACATTGCGGCCTCCTCTTCAAAGGTTGTGCCGTCGGCATCGTCTCCGCCCGATTCGGGCACCCGCTGCCGCATGGACGCCGTAGTCGACACCCGCAACGGCACCCCCGCCGCCAATCGCGACAGCACCCGATCCACGCGCTCCTCGATCTGCTCCGGAAACGTCGCCGAGAACAACAGCGTTTTCAGCTCCGTCTCCTCCCTTCTGGGAAAGAGCGACAGCAATTCGTCCACGTCGCTCTTGAAGGCGCCCCCCAGGAGCCGATCGGCCTCGTCCACAACAAGGTATTGCAACGAGCGGAGCATCTCGTCGAGGCTGCCGCGGCCGTCATCGTCGACCCGATCCAAGTCCATCTCCTGAATGTCGTTCAGAGTCAGGGACGACGTTCTTGCCGGCCCGCGGCGACGTCCTTTTCCCTTTCGTTTTCTCCTCTTGTCGTACGGCGCATCATCGCCCCCGCCCGCCGCCTTCTCGTCCAAGGCATCGACGATCCGCCGCTCCAACGCCGCCAACGTCGGATCGTCGCCGCTCCGGCCGTACTGCAGGACGTCGACCAACCGTCCCGGGGTAGCCACCAAAACGTCCACGTCCGTTCCCTCTCTTCGTCGTTTGGCCAATCTAGCCACCTGGGGCTCCACCGGCACGCCGCCGTGGACGACGTCAAACCGCTTCGAATTTGGGAGGTAGGAGGCGAGGCGCTGCAGCACGCTCGCCGTCTGGGCGGCGAGCTCGCGGGTGGGCGAGAGAATGAGCGTTGCGATTCGTCCCTCGTGGGACGGCGACTCGTCGAGGGTGTGGCGGTGGCGGTTTTGGTGCACGAGGATTTGGAGGAGGGGCAGGGCGAACCCTCCCGTCTTGCCACTGCAGATAATCGGAGAGAAGGCGAGGTTTAGAAACAGAAGCAATGGGTTGTGTGTTGCAATTCGTCCCAACCATTCTGTGCATGTGATGTGCACCTATTGTATCCTAGACAGAAATTGGTGCACATCACATAACAAATATTGCAATCCATCAGTGAACGCAGAAAGGCAGAAATTGTGCACATCATATGCACACGCAATTGTACAAAGCCACGCCGCTCCCCCAAACGCGCCCTCGTCCAAATAAATCCCCGCTCACCTTCCCGTGGGGCCCTCGCACCACAGGCTCGCGCCGCCATCGTCGTCGGCCATGTCCAAAATGGCCGGAATCGCCAGTCGCTGCACCGGCGTCGGCGCGCGCCAATTCATGCGCGACGCCACCTCGACCAATTCGTCCACCAGACCGAGCTGGCGCCAGTCCCCGCCATTATTGTCGTTGTCAGTGCCGACGTCTGCGCCGTGAGCATTGAGGGCGATGGCGGGGGGACGGCGCAGCGCGATGGGCGGGGCGGACGAAGGGGAGGATGGCGAGAGAAGACGCGCCTCTCGACGCAGATCTGGCGCGAACGCCGCCGCGGCACCGAGGGCCGCCAAAGCCACCGATGCCGCGGCCAGGGCCGCCGGGGATGGGGGGCGGCCGCCACTCATGGTTGCAGAAGGAGGCGACGTGAAGTGATGGTTGGGCGGCGCGGGAGCAGGAGCATTAGCAGGAGGAGAATTAGTTGAGAGTTGAGAACCAATGAATGGCGCTTACGTACGTCTTGCGCTCTACTTACGTACGCCGGACGCCGACGGGGAGGTCATTTCCGTCTCCCAACAACAGCCCCAATCCTGACGTTCTGCCATGGCGGTCCGCGCGCGCAGGCCGGCCGGCGGGGGCGCGGTCGTGCGGTCAGGCGACGGAGGGGCGCACGACGCGGGGCCCAGCCTCTCGGAGCGATTGCATCTGGAGCAGCAGCAACAAAATCAACACAATCCACAGCAGAGGCACAAGGGGCCGCTGCTGGACTCCGACCACTCGGCCCTCTCCGGCTCCGCCGCAAGCCGGCCGCGCAAACCCCACAACAAATCGTCCGGAGGGTCCATCCAATCGGGATGGTCGTGGGATTCCTCCCGCAACTCGGAGGGATGGTCGTGGGCCTCCTCGGCCAAATGCGGCAGCAGTGCTCTGCGGGGGAAATACGCACCTGTTGGGGGGAAGCGGAACATGAAGGCCGTGCTGGGCGCCTTTGGAGGCGAGGGGACGATTGGGGAGAGAGTGCGGACGGCGATGCATTGCCGAAGCGGCCGCGGCGGGGCGGGGGAGCAGTCGGAGTTGAAGCAACAATCTTCAAGCAAAGCGGGGGCAGTGGCGAGGGCGGTGAAGATTGGGCCCTTGATGTTGCTGGCCTTGTTCGGGGTGCACCGGCTCGGGCGTCGGCGGGGCAGGCAAATACAATCGGGCGCCTCCCCTTCGATGAGCGACCTATATCTGCGGGGCCAGCTCTCGTCGCCGCCCGAAACCGGTGGTGCAGACAGCAACAATGAACAAACAAAATCGTACGACGACAATACCATCGTCCACACGGCGTTCTTCCCGCCGCACCTCGGCCATCTGGCCAACCTCACGAAGCCGTACGACGCAAAGAAGGAGACGCCGTTCTTCTGGGATGTGCACATGTCTGGAGAGAGCGTGGCCGAGGCGGTGTTTGCAAACTGCCACCGTTTGGTGCAGGCATGCGAGTTTGGATTGCGGCAGCCGAACTACGACGAGGATGTGAGTCTTATTGATACTGGTGTATTGCTGCTATTTGTCTATCAAAGCTGAAAACATCTCTCTGCGCAGAAACTCGGAGTGTTCCAATTGGAGGGCGCCGAGTACGTGAACGTGGACCTCTCCACAAAAGAAGGAATTGACCGCGCCTCCCGCCTCGGTCTCGCCTCCGGCAACATCGCTGATGTCATCGCCAGCCCGCATTTCAACGAAATCGCTGCCCGGATATTTACCCCGTCCAATCAGGGGCAAATGTTCGCCCTCTTTCGCCACCCCGGTAAGTGCAGCAAATCATTTCGTGAGGGAACACCCATTCTGCCTTCCTGGCAACTTCTGACCTTGCTTCTCTGCACAGTCGATCGGGCCCTCGGTATGTACTACTACCTTCAAAAGGCATCGTGGGACTCGCAGTACAACTCCGACATCGCCAAAATGTCCATCGAGGAATACGCCAAGAGCAAATATATCGAGAGCAATTGGA
>JALLAP010004284.1:0-10035 GCA_036939355.1 Thalassiosira profunda | reverse complement strand
TACGTCGACGGGGGAAAGGTGGCCGTCCGCTCGACCGATCTTGGACTGGCGTCGGAGAGGCGCTCGGTGCGCGGCAGGGGGTCGCTCCGGACCGTCTTGCTTTCTTCCTCGGGCGTCAGTGTGGCGCAGAGGAAGCCGCCGGACAGCCACGCCGCCGCAGACCACGCCGAGCCCTTCGCGGCGTCTGTGTTGTTTTCCTCTTGCACGGTGCTTGCGCGGGCAGTGGCCGCGTCCTTCTTGCGGAACATGTGCGTCATTAGCCAGTTATCGAACCCCAGATCCCGCTCGAGGGGCGAGCAGAGGGCCTCTCCGACGGCCCCTCCGGTGTCCACAAGCAGACTCGCTAATCCCGCCTTTCGGGACCGCCACCCCGCAGCCTGCCGCTTGTTCTTGTGTTTTCGGTCCCGGAGCGCCGGGGGGTCGGTGAGGACCGAGAGTCCATCGAAGAGCTCTGCACAAATGAGTATATATACATTTGCAATACGTTTGTGAGCAGCCTCAGCAACAACTTTCTACGGAACAAACGCGCATCACTGCAACTCACGGTCTTCCATCACGACGACGCTCGCGACGGGCGACGACGGGGCCGGCTGGGGAGGCGTGGGCGGGCGCGGCGAAGGGGCGGGGGGCGACGGGGCCTCCGTCGCGACGGATGCGGTCTCGACGTCCTTGGGCGCGTCCTGGTCGGAGCTCATGTTGGAGGAAGAGTCCGTCGACGCCTCCGTCGGGACCTCCTTCTTCAGGGCAGCCTTCTTCAGAAAAACGGGCACCCTCTCGTTGATGGCAATGTCGATCGAGGTCGACTTCCTCTTCGTCCACCCGAACTTCGTCATTGGCCGGCCCCGCGACGTTAGCTTCACCATGGCTGCCTGCGAAATGCTCGCCTCTCTGCTCCGGATACACCGAAGTTAAAAATGCAACCTGTTTGGAGGCCCGCGTTATGTTGCCAAGCCCTCCACCTCTTTGCGAGGGGCATGGCGGCATCTGGCGCACCTCGAACCCCGACAGCCCTCCTCAATAGAGAGCATTGCAGAGCAGTTGCGAGAGCAAGGTTCTCCATTTCCCCCGCTTCGAAGGGGGCGATCGCCGATGCGATGGATGTCTCATTTTTTGTCTCAACGCGAGGCGGAGTCCGAATGAGAGAACAGTATTTCACTGAGGAATCCATACAAACCTGATACCTCGGACCTCAACATTCGCAGACGAAGTTAACCTGAAATCGCTACGTGTGATGTTGTACGTAGGAACTAGTATAAACTGAATTCTTTTGCCTCTCTTCCACTAAAGATTCGGCTGCCGATGCTGCCGATGCTGCAAGTTGTTTGCAACGCACGAGAGCGAAGGCGCCGGTTGGGCCCATCACCAACGCGCGACGGCCAAGACGGTCCGGGTTGGCCGCACGCCGGGTGATGGTTCGGCCGAACTTCCAAGCTGGCGCTGGCACCTGCCTGGCGTTGGCACCCATCACACAAAGCGGACGGGAGGCCCACGCCCTGCGGCTCCAAACGCCCTTGCAGAACCAGTCCAGCGATGCGGCTCGCCCCGAGGGTCCTCCCCCGCGCCCGCCCGGCGTCGCGGAAGAATCGGGGCCGGCGCGCCGCCGGGGTCTCTGCGGCCGCCGTCGCGAAAAAACCGGGTTCGGCGGCGGCGGCCGGCGGCGAGGACGAGGAGCTGACGCGCCTCCTCAAGCAGGCCGAGGAGGCCCTGGCCCCGCCGGCGGAGGCACGCGATGTGAGTTTTGGCGCGGCATTGGCTTTGTTTGTTGTGCTGCGGGCCCTCGCCGCGGCGACCATCAATTCGTCGTACGAGCCCATCGTTGCATCCCTTCCTCCCTTTTCCGCATCATTCTCTGACCAAAATATTCCTTCGGCAGGACGCCCCGGCGAGCCCCCGGTCCATGTTCGCGCCCCCGCCCGCCGAGGGCAGGGAGGGCCCGCCCGCCGCCCGGTCCCACGGCAAACGGCGGTCCGGAGGCCGGACGCCGATGGCGACGTCAGCGGACCACGCGGCGGTCGAAAGGGGCGCCAAGAAAAAGGGGTCGAGTAAGAACTCCGCCGCCTCCAGGTCATCGAACGAGGCGCGCTCGTCCCTCGCCTCGACCTCTGCCGCGGCCGTTTCGTCTGGCGCGCGGCCGGCGACGTCGTCGAAATCCACCGCCGCGAAGAAGAAGAAGCGGTTCCAACTGAAGTCCCTGCGGCGGAAGAAGCCCGCGCGAACGGGGGCGCCGCCCGAAGCACCTCCGAAGGCGGCGACGGAGCCATCGGCGGAATTACCGGCGGAGGTAGAGAAAAAGAAAGCGGAGAATGCGGAGACGAAGGAGGAACGCGAGGGGAACAGAGCGGAGGTCGCTCTCGAAAAGCGACCGGCTGCGGACGAGGACCATACCTTGGCGGCCGCCGCCGTCGCCGTCGCCGGCCTCGCAGGCTGGTGTGGGCTGGGCTGCGGCCCCGCGGAGGAGCGGGACGCGGCCGGCGTTGGGGAGGGGGTGACGAACTCCAACGAAGAGGGCGGCGTGTGGCAAATGATGGGGGCGTGGCTGTCGAGGGACGCTTCGGGCACCGCGCCGAACGACGAGGAGGTGGCCAAGGCTGCCTTCGTGGCGACTGCTGATGAAGTGCCGGCGGAGGGCTCGGGATCCCGGGGCGGCGAGGAGGGAAGCGCCAAGGCGGTGGTGGCGGCCGATGGGAAGGCGACAGGTGAGCTACCTACCCCTACGTATTTTTGTATGATTCTGCGTTGTATTTTTCTTTCTCACACACAACGCATTGTATCTTATCGTATGCCAACAATAGATTCAGCCACAAACGACGAGGCAAAGCCCCAGCCGGTCGATGCAAAGGGTGCCAAACAAACAGTCGACGACTCCGCTGCCCCGCAGGCACAAAAACTCCAAGCGGAGAAGGACGAGAAGGCCCAAACGGCCCGGCTCGCCGAAATGGAAGCCCAAATGACGGCCGAGCGCCAACGGAACGCCAATCTCGCCGCCCGGATCGCCGCGCAGGACGACGAATTGCGGCGAATGCGGAACGTCGTCGCGGGCCTCCGGGCGGACAACGACTTCGCAAAGCAGCAAGACGCGAGTCGCAGGAGCACCGAGGGCGCCCCGGCGGTGGCCGCGGCCGCCTCCCTCGACCGAGGGTCGTTCGACCGCCGGCCCTCCCTGCATGCCATAAGGACGCCGGACGCGGAGCGGTGGAAATTGCAGGCCATCATCGAGGGACTCGAGGGCGACGTCGCCGCGGAGCGGCGGCGGAAGGAGGAGGCGCTGGCGGCGGCGGGCGCCCTTCGAAACGAGATGGAAGCCCTCGCGCGGGAGGCGGCGGCCGCGGAGGAGGCACGCACCGGGCGCGAGGGGGATGCGCGGACCGCGGACCGCGGCGCGGGCAGCCTCGATTCCACCGATCGGTCGTCGGTTCGCTCCCTTGACACCCGGGAGACGGACGAGGGGCACGGGTGGTTCGCGCAATTTTTGCCCGCGGTGAGCGAGGACGAGGAGAGCACGTTGCGGGACGATCTCGTCGATTGGTCGAGGTCGCTGAGCACGCTGGAATCGGACACGGTGGGGGCGTCAAGGACGGAGTCGTGCGAATTGGAGGAGGAGGAGGCAGAGGAGGAGGCAGAGTCGGGCCTCTCGTGGACTGGTTTGGTGCTATGAGCAGGGGCATTGTTACATGGGCCATCCTAGACGTCCCGCAGGGCGTGATGAAGGGCTGATATGAGCAGGACTGTTTCTGGCGAGGATGAGGGTAGGCGGGTTAGGTTGTACAGTACTTGTTGATTGTTGCTAAATGGCGAGGGGCGCTATTTCTGCTTTGAGATAACTCAGCAGAGATGCTTGTAGATGTAAAAGAGTAGGACCTACTTTGCCTGATAGGGCCTCAGCTCGCGTTGCGAGCTTCCGGCACATGAACATTCTTTTTGACCAAGTTGGCAAGGTAATCCTTGACCATCGAACGTTGCCTCGAGCGGCCCCTGGCCTTCGCCGCAGGTGCACGTTCGCGAACAACCCTTTTCGTAACTTTGCTGTCCTGTTCGTCCGGAGTGTCAACCTTTCGCTTTCGCTTTTTAGCCGCTCCGCTGTTTACTCGATGCTTCGTGCATCGCTCGTTTCCTTTTCTCGGCATCGTTTCGCATCCAGGATGGGCACACGGGCTCCTGGTCTTCGGGAAGAGATGCCCGTAACACAGCCCCGTGGGCGTGCGCATTCCCTTGATTTTGGCAACGACGCGAGCGCAACCAACAGTTCGGCATATTGTGGCGCTCTCGCTGTGGTCGGAGCAGACATCCCCGAACACTGCCGGTTTGGTGCACCCGTCGAGGCTGCAGATTTTGTGCTTTGTGCAAACACCGCCGGCAACAGTGACCAAAGATTCGCACCCACGGCGCAGACAGGTGTAACCTTTCTTGCCTTTGATGGTCCTGGAAAAGCTTGCCTCCTTCCGCTTTCCGTCTTTCCACCTCCTGCAGTTGGCGCACCGCGACTTGTGGGCTTGGTGCCCGCACTTGTCGCACTGCCACGAATCATCCTGCAATTGCGATGGTACGAGGACAGTCACCGTGTCTCCGTCGTCAGGTACCGCTGCTTTCCGCTTCCCGCCCCTCCATCCGTTGCACTTTGCGCATCTCCGTTTGGCGAGGGCGTTTCGGTTGTCGCATCTTTTGCACTGCCACATTATCTGAGGCGTCATGTTGGCGGTCGACTGTGGGGGCGTGACCGAGAGGGATCCTGCTGCATCCCCTTCGCCAGGTTGTGGAGGGTGAACGGCAGGTGCTTTTTCCACTTCCAACGAGTGTTCTTCTCCATCTGCCTCGCCCTGCTGCCCCACCAATTGCTCCGGTGGGCTCTTCCTCGCACCACCCCATGCTTCGACCGCGTTCTCCTCTCGATCTTTGTGCTTCCGACAGAATCCTCCGCGACGAACCCGAGCGTAGCATCCCTCGNACCGCGTTCTCCTCTCGATCTTTGTGCTTCCGACAGAATCCTCCGCGACGAACCCGAGCGTAGCATCCCTCGTGAGCGCAGCAAACCGCATCCTTCTTGGCCTCATTGTGCGTCCAGCAGACGTCCGCTCCCCGAGGCGCCCTATTCATACAGCCATCGCGCTGGCAGAGCTCGGGCCCTCCGTCGTGCTTGTTGCACGTGCAGCACGCCCCGCCCTTGTGCGACTGGTTGGAGCAGCCCTCGTGTCGGCACTGTTTAGGTTTCGCACCATGTCTGGAGCAAACGTCCAATGATTAGATTTTAGCCCCAACAGCATGGACAGAAAGAGGTGCATCAAAAACTCACCTCTGGCACACGCCCGACCGCAGCGCCAAGTTTCCGCAGCCGTCTACCTCGCAAAGCTTGAACTTGGCACCGTGCGAACGGCAAACGCCCCCAATTTGGGCGTACTTTGTGCAATCCTCGTGTTTGCAGAGGCCCTGTTTCGCACCATGCCGCATGCAGACACCTCCCTTCACCCGCTTGTTCGTGCACCCCTCGACTTTGCAGTAATTTCTTGACGCACCGTGCCCGATGCAGAGGCCCCCATTGACAGAGTGGTTCGTGCACCCTTTTGCTTTGCACGTCCTCCGCGGCTTGGGACTAGCGGCGGGGTACGCGATCCCCGCCGCCGCGCCGTGGCGGCGGCACATTCCGCGGGCGTAAACCCGCGAAGTGCACCCGTCCGCGCGGCAGGGCGTAAACGCCGCCCCGTGCCGGAAGCAGACGCCGTTATTTTGGACGCGGTTGGCGCACCCTTCCGCGGAGCACTGGGCGTACACCCTCTTGGCCCCGTGGCTGACCGGTGATGCCCCGTCGCACATCAATACAACAATTGTTAGATGTGAAGTCCCCTGCAATGAACCAGCTCGGCGACAAAAGGCAGATNTCGCACATCAATACAACAATTGTTAGATGTGAAGTCCCCTGCAATGAACCAGCTCGGCGACAAAAGGCAGATGATGCACTCACGTCACGCACACCCCGTCCCGCGCCCGGAAGGCCCGGTTCGGACATCCCTCGACCGCGCACGGCCCCTTGACGTATTTGTACTTGGGCTTGGGGCTGGAGGCCTCTGCTCCGTGGGATGCGGCTGCTGCGCCTCCGTCCGCGGACCCTTGCCAGGCGCCGCCGGCGGCCAAATCGTATTCATGCGCGGGAGAGAACATCTTTTGCAATTTGATAGTTTGACTTCGGCGGCGTAGCTTCAAAACGATGGGTGCAAAGTGGAGCCGAGATGAAATGTATTGAGCTGTCAGAGGTGCGGAAGGTGCACGCACACGTACCTAATTCAAGTGCCACAATAGCCAAATTGCCAATCAGTCGGCAGCGAGGCGGCGCCTCGGCCGCCGCTCATAAAACCCACCGTTGCGAACGCCACTCACCAACGGGTGAGAATGAAGCAGCGGGTGGCAGGATGGAGCGGCGGAGGAGTGGAGAGCGCGGCGCAGGGCGCAGGCTACTGGAGGAGATTGAGGAGAGGCCCTATATGAAGCCAATGTACCGCGTAAGTTAGGAAGGGGAGGCTTCAAAAAGAGAGCCAAGGGGAGGCCTCTGGCGGGACGACGATCGACGCACCTCTCTCCTGGCAACGGGGCGGGAGGGGCGCATTGTACACACGTTCTTGATCATGGCTCTGATAATATCTTTCTACAGTATCTATGCATTGGCGCCGCGTGATTTTCGAGCTACATAACTCCTCCCCGTCAAGTCTCCGCACGCGTCTAATGCATGCAGGAAATGATATCCAATGCTCTCAATTCGCCGTTTCGATAGCAATAGGTTGCTCTGGCGGACACTCCCCGGACTGATTGGGGCCACATCAGCACTCGCCCGCACCCCTCCTCTCGCATCGCCTCTGCCGCTCACACCGCCATGGCCATCACCCCCGCCAGGGCCGGCGCCTCCGCCTCGACCTCCGCCATCTCGAACTCCTCATCCGAGGCCGCCTCCGCCATGGCCGCCACGAAAGTGCAGCCTCCCTGCGTGCACTTCTCCCCGTGCGTCGCGCTGTCGTCCGTCGGAGGCATTTTAGGGTCACATGCATTGCGGACGAACAAGCACGACAACGACAACTCACCAGTAGTGCTTTTGACGCCGGAGATGCATAGCAAATGCATCCACAATTCTCACCGTGCTTCCAGCAATAGCCGCCCCGCTTGCGGTGGCTGTTGCACCCCTCCGCCCGGCACGTGCGGCGCTTGCCGCCGTCTTTGCCCTCCGACTTGCCGCCCCCGCCCCCGCTGTGGGCCTGGCACCGGAGCCCGTCGCGGCTCACGTGCGCCTCGCAATTGTCCGCGGCGCAGAGGGGCTGGACGCCCCCGTGGACGGCGCAGAGGCCCTGGCCGAGGAAGGCCGCCTCCTTGCAGTCCTCGAACTGGCATTGCTCCTTGGTCCCGCCGTGGCTGATGCAGAGTCCCCTCCTTTTGAGGGTGAAGAGAGAGAAGGAGCATCGGAGAGTGAGCACAAGATGTGCACAGAAAATCAAACCACGGGAGCACACACCCCCCATGTGCCATCCTCCTCCGTTCTCACCTCTGCGCCCACTTCTCGCACCCCTCGTGCTTGCACGTCGACTTCCGCCACTTGGTCTTCCCGCCCTCGGCACCCGAGCTCGACTCGGACCCGTCCGAGATGCGGCCCCGCTTCTTCCCCGCCCCACCGGACGCCGACGCCGAAGCCCCGCTCGCCGCCCCGCACAGCGGCACCCGGCTCGCGGCCGCGAGGCTCGCCTCCAGCACGAACACCGCCCCCTGCACCAGGTCCACCGTCAAGCCAGGATATTTGACGCGGAACTGCTCCACGACCGACCGGATTTCGTCCCGGCCCGTCGTGTTCCTAAAAAGGCAATTGTTCGCGATGGCGCTCACGACCGAGCGGAGGGCCTCCTCGTCCGGATCGATGGCCCGCGTGGGCCGGACGACCATCGAGGCCGCGTTGGTGGTCGGGTGGAGGGTCACGGTGGGCATCGTGGCGTTTGTCAGGGGCGCGTTCACGAGGAAGTGAAGGGAGGGCGAGAACACAACCACTAAGAAAAACTTTTTCAGATTTCAGTCTGTCGCTCAACAATAAATTTTGAAAGGAGCCGCTGCTGCTGACTTTAAGCAGGCCTCGCCGCGGCTACCGTGGGGTGGACAACATCATTCAGCAGGCAGGCGCGGAGGAGGTGATGTTGCCGCGAGGACGGAGGACGGAGGCGGACGAGGGGGGGTTTGAAATGCGGAAAGGGGGCTCAACAGCGCATTCCCCCGCTGGCCCTCTTTCCTCACTCGTCAGCGTCGTGTTTCGTGTTTTTTCCCTTCCTCTTCCCCTCCTGATCCTGAACCAAGGGCTGCAACGGCGAGCTCCAATCATCCGACCATGGCGCCGCCGAGACCACGCGCCGCAGCGGCAACGGCGGCGGTGGCCCTGCTCCTCTCGGGCGCCGGGGCGTTCACCGCCCCGCGCGCCGCGACGAGAAGTGTTGCTGGCGGCAGAATTGCAACGCGGCTGGCGGCCGAGGACGACAAAGGGGGCACCCTCTTCTTCGCCGAGGAGACTGCTGAATCCTCCACCCAACCCTCCACTCCGCCCTCCACACCCTCTTCTTCATCCTCGTCACAGCCATCATCGCCCCAGCTGTTCGACGACTCCACCCTCGCCGAGGCCAGCGACGCCCTCTCCTCCGTCGGGTGGGGGGGCGTTGCCCCAGGCGCCGAGGGGGAGCTGACGTCGGACGATCCCTTCGTGAAGGGCATCGACGAGAGCATCCGGGGCGAAATGGGGGTGGGGTTGGACGAACTGCTGAACCCGGCCAAGGTGCGTTCTGCGTGAGGGTGCATGAGATGTGTGCACAAGATGTGTGCGCAACAAAAGGGGTGTTGAATAGGGGATTGCGGATTGTGTGTTTGCAAAATGGGCTTGGAATAATGGGGATATGATGTGTTGTGTTGTTTATTGGGGAGACAAGATGTCATCCGGCCAATCATGTTTGCTCACCTCTTGTCTCATTGATGAACGGCCAACTCCAATACTACCGGCAAAAACGCAAAGGTGGTCAACCTGGAACGCGACCTGTACAATCTGCGCACGGAACTGGCCACTCTGACCGGGGCCACGCTCCCCGAAAACGCCGCTCCCACCACGGAGCTCTGCGACGCCGGCGGCGGGGGCGAGGACGCCGACGCCATCCGCGCCAAAATCGCCAAAAAGGAACGGGACCTCGCCACCGAACGCCGCGCCGTCTTCCGGGGATGGCTCAAGGACGTCTTCCTCGCCCAGGCCGTCCTCAGCATGGCGTTGTCGTTCGTCATGAGCACGAACCCCGACCTCCTCTTTGGCAACTTCGGATGGTACCGCAACGTCGCCAACATGGACACCTCCATCCAAGTGCTGGGCTTCTGGTGGTGGTGGCTCTTCATCGTGCCGAGCCTGCGGAGTCGACGGCCCACGGGGGCGGAGAAGAAGGCGCTGGACATTGCGTTCTTGGGCACGCCGTTGATTTCGCTGCTGAGTCCGGTGGTGACGAAGGACACGGGGGCGATTTGGTTCGCGAATTTCGCGGTGGTGGCCGGGGCGTACGGGTTTGCCTTCTTGGCGGGGGATGATGATGGGGAAGACGGGGACAAGAACCAGCCGGGTTGGTTGAAGTTCCTGTACAAGAGTTTGGACTTTGGATCAGGGAGGGAGCGGGGTGCCCGGCGTTGAGGATGTGGGGAAACCAAATATCTTCTTCCACGGTAGAAAGAGCAAGTGTAAATGTTGATGTCACTTCCGCTTTATTTACACCCCTCCATTTCTATTGCACGATGCACCGCTCACAGGTTTCCTTCCAAATAGCCACAGAGTGTCGCGTCAAGGAATAGAGCCACACCGTCAACTCAACATGTAACCACTGCAAACGTCGTACGATCATAAACCCGCCAGCTCCGCCTCCAATTGCTTGAGCTCCTCCTCCTCGGCCTTCGTCGCGTTCGGTATCGACGGCAGCTCCCCGCTTGGCACCGCCGGCATCGAGATTTCCTCCTTCCGCGCCGGCTGCAGCAATTGCTCCTCCACGTCCTCCGCCTCCAACT
>JALLAP010004204.1:0-10890 GCA_036939355.1 Thalassiosira profunda | reverse complement strand
GAATTACAAAATCACGGCCTACGTAGTTCCTACGTAGCTTTTGTACCAGTCACACTGTACATCACGTCACGTAGTCTCGCCTTCTCTCATCACTACGTAACGTCTTCTATTAAGGTCTTTTACAAAGTGTGATATTCACGTGACTTTAAGTTGTTAGTGGAAGCTAGCGTTGTAATTCACGTGAATTTTGTAATTTCTGGCGTCCCCAGACCCCTGAATTAATGGAATTTTCCCCAGGCCTAACTTTGGCTCAAGTTAGTATGAGTACTTATTGTAGGGGTACGTACGTTGGTACCTACCTAACCTAACTCAGCCGTTTCTTGCTCGCGACTCTCGAGGGTCCCTCACAAGCGACCAACAGAGTAAGATGCAAGTGGACGTCTGAAAGAAACGAGCATTGCGTTGTAAGGATGTGACCTCCAGCTATCTAAATGACCTCTCTCTCGTCGAACCGCTCCCGGCTCTCGTCGTCCCGAAACGCCATCGGCAGAACGTCTGTCGTCGACGCGACCGTCTCGCCATTTCCATCCTCCAGGGCCTCCTCCCCGCCGAAGGCCTTCAAAATCTTGGGCCGCCGCTTGCTCAGCTCGTACCGCTGCTCCTTCGCCATCTCCCTGGGCCGGCCACCCAGGATGGGGATCCGTCCTCCGCACCCCAACACGCCTGAGAAGAGGACCGTCACCGCGAGCGGATAATACACGAATAATGCCAGCACGAACTCCACGAGATATCCCAGCAGGAAGCGAAACGACCGCTTGTCCTCGAACTCGATGCTATAAAGCTCGTTCGACTGGATGCTCTCCTCGACCTCGTCGGCCACGGACCCCTCGCCCCGGTACTCGAGGCTGGCCCTGACGAGCACGGCGTACCCGCCCACGCCCATGGCGATCATCACTATGAACAGTCCAGCGACGCGGCCCCACATGACCATCTTCTCGCTGATCCGTCCCCGGTACCGGCACAACGTGCAGGCTTTCATGTGCCACAGCCCGAGGTCGAAGCAGGTGTGCAGGAAGCTCCCCATCGTCCACAGCGTGATCATGAGCTTGGTGATGGAGACGACGGGGATCCCGCTCACGTCGGTGTGGCGCGAGTTGAGGGTGAAGACCTCCTCCTCCACGTCGATGCCGTTGCGGATGAAGAAGAGGTAGGTGAAGTTCGAGATGGTCAGCCCAATGGCAATGCTCCCGAACAGGATCACCAGCCGTTCCTGAAATCCCATCGGGTGCAGCGGATGGTGAAAGAACAGCCCCAGCACCGTGTGCGTGTTGCTCAAATACTGCATCCAGTCCTGGCACGCGACATGAGCGATCTTGCCAAAGGCAGAGATGCAACGAAACGAGGCATAGGCAGCTCCTCACCTGGCACCACGAGTTGCCCGGAAAATGATACGCCCTCGCCGCCAACCTCCGTTTGAGCCGGTGCGTCGCCTCCTCTTCCTCCACCTCCTCGGGTGTCTGAAAAGTCAATCCCAACTCCGCAAAGGCCCCCATCGAGTCCAGGGCGACGCTCGACGACGCTGAGGGGGCCGCGTCAAAGTCCCCCCGTTCCGAGACGTGGTAAATGTCGCTCGAAGACACGTGGTGCTTCTTCCTTCGCTGCTCGCTCCTGCTCTCTTGGCTGCGGTCGTCACTGTGGCCGAGCATGGCGGGGCAGTCCTCCCGAATGCACTCGGGGCACTTCTTGCGGAGGACCCGCCAGTCGCCGTCGCGTTTGAGTTTCATTAGCCGAACGTCGGGGTGGTGCGCGCAGTATCCTTCTTCGTCGACGTCGTGCCGTACCGAGCGCCAAGAGGAGTGGGTCGAGTGAGACTTCACCGAGGCGTCGCCGCTCGCGCAGCTCCCATCGCGGTTCCGGCTTTTTCGTCGGTCGCCCCGCCGGTCGTACCCCTCGGCAGAGTTGAGCTGCCGCGTCGCTCTGCCTCTTGACAAACTCCTCCGGCCACCATTTTCCGCATCTCTGTCTCCATCCATAAGTTCCCTCGTAGCCTCGCCGCGGTGCATCTTACTGGATCTACTCCTCCGCCGCGACCGATCCGCCCCACTCGCCACGGCGCTGCTTGCAACGCTTTTCGAAGATTTGCCACGGCCTCTCATGATCTCCCGGCTCTTGGCCGCGTCCGGCTTCCTTAGCGGCGGCCTTGGTTTTGCACTGGAACGCAGACTCAAAGCCGTATTTTCCTCGGCCGGACGCCTCTCGCTGTTGCTGGCGCCGCGCTGCCCCTTTGCAGGAAAACTCACCGCGACGGGAATGACCTGGTGGCGAGACGCCGTGCTCGCTTTGCTCTTCGGGGATGCGGGCGACCTCTCGCTTCTTCTAGTGGATTTGCTCTTGGCGCCCCGGCTCCTCTTGGAGGTGTATTCGCTTTGAGCGGAGGAGGAACGGGTATCAAATGTAATTGCGGAGGCGGACGCGGTCGAGATTTCCCCCGAGGCGTTGACGGGGGCGACGGACCCGGCGACCGAGGGATCGCGTGGGATCCTCCTCGACCCGTCGGTGCCGTGCTGCGGCAATGAATAATCGGCGGTGTAATCGTCGTACGCATCGGCCCGATCGTAGTCGTCGTACTCGTCGCGCCGGTAATATTCTCTCGGGGCGGGCGGTGGTGGATAGCTTCTGTGATCCCGCTCGCCCTCGCCCTGCACCGTCCGCAGTTTTCCCAAGGCACTCATCGCACCCGGACTGTATCGTTCATCATCGTATTGATCTCTGTAGCTGTCACCATATCCGTTGCTTCTGTACCTCTCGTCGTATCCGTTGTCTCTGTAGCTGTCATCGTACCCATGATAGCCGTCGTCTGTGTAGCTCTCATCGTATCCATTGCTTTGGTATCTCTCGCTGTGGCCGTTGTCGTAGTAGCCGCCGCTGCCGCGATAGCCGCCGTACGCTTCGTGGACGACGGAGGGTCCGTCGCGGGAGGCGCGCGCGGGCATCGTGGGGCTGATCAGCCTCGCCGTTGTTGCAAAGTTGCTACGATGCTCCCATGTAGGTGCACTTTGCAACGCCCTGATGCCTCGGGCGCCGGCGCTCGGCGCAGGTTAGATTGCACGCTCCGCCGGGCTATCGAACCTCGACGCGCTCCTGCGGATGGTAGCCGGGGCGGCGGCTTCGTAGTGGCCGCGGCGCCATGGCCACCGCGCGACGACCATTTGTGGGCGGCTCATCTCACTCGGACTCGGGTGCCGCGAAAGTCCGTTGGGCGGGCGGGCGGGGGCTGTTCTGGAGGCGTGTGATTTGCAATTGGCCAAATTCGCCCGCGTGCCCGCCCGCAAAGATCCAAAGATCCAAAAATCCCGAGCGTCGCGGTCGAGCGTCGACAGCACCCCCTCCTGGCACGATGGACGACGCGGAGAACGACCCCGACAACGGCGACCTCGAAGACGTCGGAGAGGCGGAGGAGGGTCCCGTCGACGACGACGACGACGGCCTGCTCGACGGGGCGACGGGCCACAACCACAACAGAGGAGGCCTGCGCGCCTCCTCGCCAAACGACGCCGCAACGGACGACGAAGTCGCCATCGTGCGGTGCGCCACCACTGCCGGGCCCATCACATTACACCTCCACAAATCCTGGTCTCCAAACGGGTACGAGAAGGCCTCCTCTCTCTTCGAGCGAGGATACTACGACGGCTCCCACCTTTTTCGGGTGGTGCCCCACTTCCTCGTGCAATTCGGCATCTCCTACACCACCGACGCGGAGTTGAAGAGGTTCGCCGACGCCAGCGTCCCCGACGATCCCAAACGGAACGACCTGATGCCCTTTCGGGAGGGCTACATTAGCTTTGCCGGGAGCGGCCCCCACAGCCGGACCTCCCAGCTGTTCGTCGCGTACGATCGATCGCAGGGATTGGGGAACTCGCCGTGGGAAACGCCGTTCGGGGAGGTGGCCGAGGGGATGGAGAAGGTGCGCAATTTTTATTCCGGGTACGGCGACATGCCGCCTTGGGGGAAGGGGCCGGAGCAGGGTCCCATTCGCAATCGGGGATCCAAATACATCGAGGAGAACTTTCCGCTGTTGGACAGGTTCGAGACTTGCACGGTGGAGCGGGTGGGATCGCTGGAGGAGGGAGAGGGGGCAATGGACGACGGGCCAAGTGGCGAGGAGGCAAGTCCCGTGATCGCTGCACCGAGGAAAATGAAAGAAGACGCGGCTTTGGCAGAGACAGAGAACAGTTTTCCATTGGCGGGAGTGATAGTCATCGTTGTCGGTTCTCTAATTCTGGGAGGAGTGTTGGCGCGAAGGACGAAGCAGGCCGGGAAGCACGTGTGATGGAGGAGAGGAACCGCTGAGAAGAAACGGCCCACGACGGCTGAGAGTGCGCCTCATTCAACCTGCCGGTCTCTGCCCAAAACAGTACTTACGTTCTGGTACGTATCGTAGGTAACTGCCGGCCATCAAACCACCAAGCCAAACCAAGCACCAAGCACTTCGTCCTTCGTCCTCTCCAACCCTACGCGATGGGCAACGACGGCTCCGCTACCCTCCGGCAGCTCGCGTGCCTCCTCGGCGCGTCTGGCGTCGGTCTTGGGGCCTTCGGCGCCCACGCTTTGAAAGCGACCCTCTCCCAAAGGCCCTCGGGGGATGCGAATTGGAAGACGGCCGTCACTTATCAGCTTCTCCACGCAGTGGCGATCCTCTCCCTTTCGACAATCGATAAGAAGGAGTTGAAGGCGCATCCGTCGTCGTGGTCGGGCGGAAAGACAATGGCGCTGGGCACGGCCCTGTTCTCGGGAAGCTATATCTGTTGTGCTTGGAAATCGGGCCGAAAAAGATACTCGGACCCATCACGCCCGTGGGAGGACTGCTGCTCATTTCCGGCTGGGCCATGGTTGGGATGGGCAAGATATGAATGCTCAGACTGGATTGGGATAGCAGTATGCTTGCAAATCAGAGCGATCGGATAAAATTTTGCGCATGCATTTGAACTCTGTATTTAGGCGGCCTTCCGGCTCTGGCACGATAGCAAACTAATGCAAGATAAGGATACTCCACTCTTTTGATCAGATCGTTTCGTTTCAGTTAGTCCTACATCAGTTAAGTGTCTCCATTACCTTTTCTCCTCCGCAGCAGCCTCAATCCTGCCCAAGACAAACCAGGGCCGGACGTCGCTGCCTCTTAAGCCTGCTCCCAAAGCGCTCCGCCACCCACACTCTAACAGCACCGCAGCGTCTCGAGGGCGCGGTTCGCATCCTTCCGCAGCAAATCGAACTCCCGCTTCCCCACCCCCTCGGCCGCCGCCAGGGCCTCGGCCGCGCCCTTCGCGGACATCTGGGCGGCAAAGTCGTACGCCGGACACTCGGCGAGGGTGGACAGGCACCGCGACGCGTAGCACGCGTCGTGGGGGGACCGCTCCGCCGCCGCCAGGTCCCGGAGGAGCTTGGGGATGAGGACGCTGGAGTACCACTCCTCGTGGACCGCGATGGTCTTGCACAGGATGCGTTCGGCGGAGAGGAGGGAGAGGGAATTGTGGAGCGAGCGCAGGGCGAGGTTGCGCAGCTTGCCCTGGTGATCGTCCATCCCCGTCGCGGGGGAGTCGTCTGATGCCTCCTCTTCCTCTTCGTGCTCGTGGTAGAGGAGCAGCGACATGACGTAGTTGTGCATGTTGAACTCGCCGTTGCCGGGATCCTTGGGACAGAGAATGCGGCGGGAGGCCAGGATGGCCGTGCCCTTGGCCGTCTTCCGGGGGTCCGTCATGATGGCGAGGCTCTCCATGCCGAGCATGTTGGAATCGCTCATGGAGCTCGAGAGGAGGTCGGCGGCCACGTTCACGCTCTCGGCCTCCTCCTCCTGCGACACGGACGGGAGTGGGCACTCCTTGACGAACGCCATCTCCGACACGGGCAGGCGGAGGTACAGCGGCGTTTCCTCCTTGATCTGCGCGTCCGGCGGCGTGCCCGCGGCGGCGTCGAGCAGGGCCCGGCAATCGCGCATGAAGCTCACGGCGTCTCCGCAGAGGCGTTGGATTTCGACGAGGACGCCCCCCTCTTCGCCCGCGTAGAGGCGGACAGAGAACTTGCAGAAGTCGGTGTTGCGGCACTTGGCAAGGGCGGACTCGTTCTTGGAGAACTTGGTGCGGATGGAGCGGGATTGGAGGCAGTCCCCGAGGCGGTTGGAAATCACGTGGGCCGGGGTGGCGAGGACCTCCCGCGCCGTGGTGAGGGAGGGGAAGTCGGTCGGCCGCGCCGGCAGGGCGGCGTGGTCGACGTGCCACTTCCGCGCCAGGGCCGACTCGCTCTTGGAGCGGGGCACGGCCCGCTTGGGGNGCGGCGTGGTCGACGTGCCACTTCCGCGCCAGGGCCGACTCGCTCTTGGAGCGGGGCACGGCCCGCTTGGGGGGCGCGTCGCCCTTGAGCAATTCCGGGTTGCTCGTCTGCCGCAGGCCCTGGAGGGGACCCTTGGCCGGCTCGGCGCGGCGGAGGACCGGCTCGAAGTGCAGCCGGCGCTGTTGCGTGATCGGGTTGATGGCGACCGCTCTGCACATGGTCGGGAGGGGGGCGAGAGGGGGGTTGAGATGAGGAGGCCGATCCATAACTGCCCATACACCGCGAGGCTCGGCTCCACCCAGCCAGTGCACGACTACTGCCCACGGCCACCATGGCGCCCGCGGCGCCCACCGTCATCCCCAAATATGCTCACCTCATGATCGGCTGCTGCTCCGCAACGTCGTCCGCGGCCCGCGCCCCCGTCGGGGGGGCGCGGCCGCGGCCGGGGTGTGGGTGTCGTTTCAGTTCATCTTGGGTCAATTTTTGGGGGGAACTCATCTTGAGTTAATAAGAGTGGGCGGCGGAGGCCGGGAGGGCGCGGAGGGCGGGGGCTCAGCAGTCCATGGTGACGATGATAGTCTCTCCATGCAGTTCGGTTGATTTATCAGGGGGCCGCGGCGGCGAGGGTCGTGGAGGCGGCTGCGGGTGGATCGATTTCTGTGGCGGCTGGCGGCGCGGAGTTCTTGAAGCCAAAGCACGACAAAGCAAGGCGAAAAAAGCACGAGCTAGCAAGAGCCTCGCTTTTTCGGAGGCTGCACCGAGGAACCGCGTGGAACCCTTCTGTCCCGTTGAAGAACAGCCGCGAAGGGGAAAGAAGGACTTCGCTGAGATGTTATTAGTCACATGTCACTGTCACAAAGACAAAGCGGCGAAATATTTACTTAACGATTCCACTATCAAACGAGATGTGTATCCGCAATCAAAGGCTTTTGTCCTCATTGGCTCAGGACGGAGAGACATCTTCTGTTCGAGGGCGCACACCGCTGAGCTGAAGCTTGCTTGCATGCATGCATCCGATGCGTCGAAGCCCTCGAGACTTGAGACTTCAGACAACAGGTATCTCTCAAATGTAGGCCCAATTTGCGTATTGGACGGGTAAGGCTTGGGGAGGTCTGGATGGAAGAAGAAGAAGTACACTGCAACAATACCTAAAGTTTCACTACACTATGCATTACACTAGACGACGCTCGAGCTGTCGTCGTCAATTCTGCCCTCTTGCTGCAATCTACGGACAAGGTTCTGGATTTCTGCGTGCGGAAGCGACCCCATGGACAAGCGATGCTGGACGCTCGTCCGTCGCCTGCTCCGCATCGTGGTACGCGTGTTCTGCCCGGCCCCCGTCAGCTCGCTGCCAGGCTTTGGCGTGGCCCAGGGAATAGCGTTGTGGCTAGCTTGCTTTTTTCTCCGTTCGCCAGACACAGAAGTCTCGTCCTCCTCTTCCCACTCGGCCACAACCGAGTCGGCGTCCGTGAAGGTGTGCCAGGATGCCTTGTTGCGGCAGAGCAAGGCGTGCCGCAGCGCGCTGCCCTTCTCGACGCCCAGGAGCCGGCAGATGCCGTCGAGGTCTTCCCGCGACAGAACGTACGCCTCCACTTTCAGCGTGCGCGCCATGACCGTTTCCTGCCGCACGCCCGATTCGCTGCACAGGCAAGACTCTCCGACGTGGTTGCCGGGCCCGAGGGTCCGCCCGATGGCATCGAACTTCTCCTTGTTGCTCGAGGCATTGGACCGCCCCGTCGAATCCAGCTCGGTCAAATCGGTGGGCAACGTGATGGCCACGACTCCGGACGCGATGAAATAGATCTCCCATCCAATGTCTCCTTGCGCGTAGACGATTGGGTGGTCGCGGACCGAATAGACTTGCAATATCAAGGCGTGAGCGATGCGCTGTTGCACGATGGTGGGCAGCGCGTCCAAAATAGGCACCAGCCGGATCACTTTCTGTTTGACCGCAAAAGAAATGTCGAGCTGCAGCGGCCCCGGCAAAATCCGAAGCGTCTCTCGCTCGTCAAGCGTCTGAGAATCCTTCCAACGGCGTTGGTGGAAGAAGAGAATGCTGGCCTGGATGTCGTCCGGCAAATCTCGATAATGCATGTATTTCTTCAATTGCTGGATCTTCTCCTTGTACGCGTTGACGCCCAGCGTATCGACTTCGGACAGGTAGGCGCCAAACGCGCCGATCATGCCCGCCAGGAAGCAGGCCCCCAGCAGGACGACGCACTGCTCCCAGATCGTCTCGAGCTCGCTGACGGGCGAAATGTCCCCGTAGCCCACGGTGCTCTGGTGTGGCGTTGGGTTTAGATGGGTGGAGCCCTGATACAGTCAATTCGACTGCAAGGATTCTATGGAAACTCACCAATGTTGTAAGAGCAAAGTGCAAGGATCTCAGGTAGCAGTCTCGCATCGAGTCCAAGTTGCACACGTTGTGCATCCCAAGCTCCTCGTTCCAAACGGCAAGGCAGCCTTCGCTGCCCACGTCTGCGCCCCACGGGCAGTCTGCCGTGCCCCAAGTGAAGCGGTTGGTGCGATCGATGTATCTGTGAATGATGAACCACACGCAAGCCTGTAATAGGAGAGCTGAGACTTAGCATCACGAGGCAGATTAAGCAAACAACACATCAAAGAGAAGTTGACTCACCACCCAATGGTTGGCAACGGCGTAGAAGAAAACAACCCTGCCCAGCAGATTCGTTGCCAAGCTGATCCTCATTCCTCGCAGGCTCAAGTGCTCGCAGATGCTTTGGATGAACGCTGGAATGCGGAGGATGCGCAAGAGGCTGAACAAGCGCAGGTGCAGTTCTGGGTAGGCGACCTCGAGCACCGAGAGGCAGGAGAGGGCGTCGACGACCATCCCGTTCGCCCGGTACTGCTCCCAGATCGGCGCCCTGTCGGTGTGCACCGAGCCATTGCGAGTGAAGGCAAAGTGCGTCGACCGGAGGCGAAAGTCGATCATGAAGAAGACGTCGGCCAGGACGTTGACAAGCATCACTTGATTCTCCCGTCCTTCGTCTGAGAACGCCACATTGTATGGCACAAATGCCAAGAAGTAGACGATCAACGCCATACCTACAAGATCTAAGCAGAACCGAAAGAGGGAGCTTGGCATGAAAATGCCCGGCACAGGTTTCTTCTCTTGGGCGAGATCGTCCCCTTCATCGATCATCTTGCTCAGTTTCGTGCCTTGCCTCTTGCTGGCAGTCAAGTTCTGTTGTATCGTCCTCTGCCGGGCAATGTTCTGTTTGTGGATGCTCGCAAACAGCTTGATCGTACGTCCAATGTCGATCTCTCGGCGCCGGAGCTCGGCAAAAACGTCGGCCTTGCTGCACTCGAAGACGTCGCAGAAGGACACGGCGCACACCGAGGAGGCGCGTGGCTGTTTGAGGAAGAGCGATGTTTCGCCAAAGAACGACCCCGCGGTGAGCGTGGCCAAGACAGCTCCGCCGCCAGGTGCCACGACTTTGACTTCGCCACTCTCTAGGAAGAACATGGATTGGCCAAAGTCGCCCGCGTGAACGATGATGTCTCCAGCACAGAACTGGCTCGGCCTCAAGCACAATGCAATGGCCTTGACGACGTCGTGCGTGAAGAAATCAAAGAAGGGGCAACTCAGTAGCAGCCGCGTTCGGGAGGAGGCAATCACTTCCGTCTGCAGCGTGTAAGGAAGGCGAAGAATGAACTCGTCCTCGTTCGTGCTGCCGCTGTGGGCCGTCCAGAGGTAGCGAGTGAAGTCGTCGACGCGGGCGTGCAGGTCGTATTGCAGTCGGTGCACTGCTAAGTAGTTGCGGATCTCGTCGACCTTCCTCGCAAAGTCCGACGAATCGTTCTCCAGGTTGGCGACGATGTTGGCCACGTTGCCGACGATTGCTGCGTTGACCGTCACGCCCAAGGCCATCAGAAGGAAGGCGTACAGCGTCTCGGGGCTGGTCGTTGGGACGACATCGCCAATCACCACCACGACCAGAGTGGGCAGCGCCCAGTTGAAGCTCCGCAGGTAGTGCTGCCACGAAACGCCCCCATCGACCGGCAGCTTGCCGTCGTAGATCTGCTTGTAGATCCAGGTGCCAGACCACAAGCATTCGGCCAATGCAGAGCCTTCCAGTATGCCAGAGCAGTCCGCCTCGCTGCTCTTCAGCCGCGCAATGAAGAAGAAGCCGCACGCCGCCCAGTGAGCAATCAAGATGACGCCAGAGAGGAACTCGACCAGCCGAAAGCCGGCCAGAGGCACATGCCGAGTTTCGAGGAGCTGAAACAGCTTCTCGAGAGCCCCGAAATGCCTCGCGAAACGAAGCATCTTCAAGACCCTCAGCAACTCGCTCACGATGCGCACCTGGGGGAACAAATAATACGCCACGAGGTCGAACGGAAGCGACGAGAGCAAGTCCATCCTCAACCGGCTGGCCACGTAGTTGGACTTGATCTTCCTAGGATCCGTCACCAGCTCCCCGCCTTGCGTAAACGCAAGGAAACGGCAGTTGAGCACCATGTCCAGGAGGAAACACGCGTCCAATACCCAGTCGACGATGATTGACTGGTTGGAAGTGTCAAAGGCCAGCCGGAACGGAACGATCCAAGCGTTGTAGACGCAAATGAGGAACAAGAAGGTGTTCCACGCGAGAAGCCACGAAG
>JALLAP010004175.1:0-12167 GCA_036939355.1 Thalassiosira profunda | reverse complement strand
CGAAAGAAATGAAAAATATGCCACTGCACGTGACGTTCCGGAGCAAGACCCTCGCAGGAGGGAAGAGGAACAATTGGATGCGGACCACGGCGTTCCTGGGCGATCCCGTTCGGAGCAAAGCCAAGGCAGTCCCGGTGCGGGCAGTGTGGACGTGCTCCAACCCCGACGCCGACACGAGCATGACGTACGACGAGGTCAATCAAAAGGGACGGGAAGTCAAGAAGGAAATTGGCCGCAACGTCCTGGAGGATTCGTACGAGGATTGCCTCAAGCGCGTGTACGGCAAGTACGTCGAATTGGAGGTATTGCTGCCCAAGACGAAGGGCGCGGCGAAGATATTGGGGAGGGCCGGTCCCCCTCCGAGCCTGGTTTACAGGGTGCCCATTCAATCCGGCCACGTGAATCCGTTGGGCATGGTGTCCAAATCCCGGGCGACGGTGACGCTGTATCCCAAGGGGCGAACGCTGGCGGCGGCGAGTGCAAGTGGACCGAATGCCGCGAGCGTGCCGAGGGACGAGGCGATACCGCTGGGATTGTCGAACGTGCATTTGCCATTGGGGCCGGGGTTGGTCGATCCGAGCTGGGCGAAGGGACGGAAGCTGTTCTGGAAGGGGCGGAGTGTGGGGTTGGTGTAGAGGGGGCGACGATTGGAGGATCACATGTGATGTGAGCACTTCGGCCAAACTTCGATGGGGGAGGTTGATGCAAATAAAACCACTGTGCAGGCTACGTTGTACTCGGCACTACTTTTTCCTCCCCTTCTTCTTGCCCTTCTTCTTCCGGGCTTTGCCCTTCTTTTCTGAACCCGCAGGCGAATCCTCCAGGTTCAGATCAGCAAGTAGAGACGCCGCAGCTTGCTCAGATCGGGCCACTGCTTCACCGTCCCTTTTCGCCAACGATGCTCTAAATGCTTGGCATTCTTCTTTCGAGGCGAAGTCTCGACGCTCGTTCCTCCCATTTTTGTACTCAATGTAGTATCCGCAATCGTCAGGAGTCCGGTCCCGGCGCTTTAGATTCTCTGGGCGCACAAGTCCAGCTTCTTGTGATCGTTCGAAGATCACTTTGTATCTGTCTCTGTCCGGCAGATACTTCTCCACCACGCAAGTCTTTCCTACCAGATCTAGACGGTTGTGCAAGTTGATGATTTCGCACCGCCTTCCTCCAAACTCCGATTTCATAAGAGTCGCCAATTTGGTGTTGCCTTGTCCAAGCAAACTCCCGATGAAATCATCGTGTGAGTGGAAGAATTGATCAGTGTCAATATCAGCGCCCCATTCTAGCAAAAGTCTCGCCTGTGCGTAACATCCAAGGTTTTTGCCGATAGTCCCCAGTGGTGTCCCCCCGGCGGCATCTGGAGAGTTTACATCTGCACCAAGTTGTAATAAAATGCTCAGCAGCTCGGAATTTCCGCGCCACGTTGCTAAACACACTAGCGAAAGCCCACTCATCGTGTCCTTAGCGTTGATCCTCTCTTTGTCAACCGGAAGCGGACCGAGCCAGGCAAGAACTTTTTGTGTATCCCCTCGATATGCCGCTTTGGAGATGTGATCAGGGAGCGCCGTGTGATTCTTGTCAGAATAGTCGATCGTCTCTGTTGCGTCCCCGATTTCACGCTCCAATTCTTCTACTACTTGCTTGGACATGAGATAGTTCTCAGATGAAAAGTCACCCTTCGCCTCACAATCAATCTTCTCTTCTCGCATGCATTTCAGTAGAGCGAACATCTCTTTGGTGGGGGGAATCTTTTCTCGGCAAAGAGGGCACTTTCTATCCTCGCAGGCGAGCTGTCTCCATCCCAGGGCTCATTCTCTTTGAGCGTCGTGAAAATCACGCCTTGTTTCGGTCTCCAGCTATCCAAGCACTTTGAACAAAATGCATGTCCACAAGGCAACGCCACCGGATTTGTGAGCGCATCCAAGCAGATGCCACATTCGTCATTTTCCGATTGCTCCATCTTATTTGTGCACCAAACTGCGTCCAATGCAATGTCGGCGAGGGGGGCTATCTAGTAGACAGGAGTTTGCAATAATCAACGCGGGAAAGGAGGAGTCGTTGTTGTTGTGCTCTCCTTGGCCGCGGCCCTTGGCTCGCGCAGCTGAGAGCGGCAGCTTGGCCGAGGTAAGGAGAGCTGAGAGCTGAGGGGAGTGGAGAGTGGAAATGCACGCGACAGCTGATGAGCTTGGTTAATCAGAGGCTCCGCATAACACAGGGATAGTGATCTACGATACGAATATTACATTAGAAGCTCTGCTCTGGGTTGTAGAATGGCGGATTTATACAGATCTTTTGTCCCCCTCCGGCTACCTGCTACTCAACTCGCTCTCAGCCTCTGAGGCCTCAGGCCCCGACACCATGGCGGGGGAGGCTTCGAAGTGTAGCACCTGCCAATAGGAGCGGCCGTCTCAAGCGGCGTCCAGCAGGGGAGCACGTCTATGCGGCAAATACATTTGCACGATATCCTTCATCACCCATCAAATAATATCTCAGTGTGCTTCACGCGCGGATACAAATCATGCGCAAGCACGCTGCGAGGAGCAGAAGCTCTCCGATGAAGGATCCGTTTGTATCTAAATTTGCACTCTATGGCTGCGTCGGGAGCGTGCTGTCGCTGGCTGTATTAGCTGCGCTGTGCCAAACCAGCTATCACGGTGGATTCGGCGCAGTGCCGACTAGCTATCCAATGGAAACGAACCCCCAAAGACAAAGAAGGAGGGCACAAGAAGCTGGCGGCCCCTCTGATATGGAAGATGTGACCTGTGGGAATATCTTCCTCCACGTCAAAAAGCAGACAACGTCAGAATCCAACTCTTTGCAGCAATCTACTGCCGAGGACGAGCTGAACGATGGCTCCTACAGCAGGAGACTCTGTCAATATGCACGAAACTGCGAGGGCGATTATCCGTCTCGGACCTTCCTGCCGCTGATACTGTGCCACGGAGTCGACACAGCAAACCGGCAACACTTCATTTTGGGATCAATCTTCATCTACGCGCTGCTCCCGCCCCTCCTGCTGTTCTATCTCCTTCTGCTGTTTCGGCTGCTTGCCACCACGGCCGACAGCTACTTTTCACCGGCCCTGGAATCCTTCTCGTTCGAGTTGGGATTGCCTCCAAGATTTGCCGGGGCGACATTGCTAGCACTGGGCAACGGTAGTCCGGATTTGGGCTCTACGGTGAATGCCATCCTGCTTTGGAACGAAGCGAGCGCCACCCAGGGAGCGGTGAAAGGCGGCAAACGCGTGCACCAGGGGTGGAGGATGGCGTTCGGTTCTCTCACTGGAGGTGGAATGTTCGTGGGGACGATCGTTTGCGGTCTATTGATACAATCCTGCTCCGGAATACCTTGTCGGTGGGCGTTCCTGCGCGACGTAACGATGTACGCGCTCTCTGTCTGCTTTGTGTGGTACACGCTTGAAGCGGGAAGAATCATGGCAAGAGATGCCCAACTGTTCCTGGGCATCTACTTGGCATATGTGACAATTGTCTTCTGTGCAGACATGTATCATCGGAAGGTGACGCTCCCAAGGTTGCATTTGGAGGGAAAGAAGCGGAGGGAGAGTTTGAGAGTGAGCTTGCGGCAACAATTGGGGGATGGCGTTGCCCTGAACGAAATCACGCCGCTCTTGGGCGATGGCATGGAACCATACGAGCAGTTGGAGAATGACTCGCTGGGTAGGGGTGACGACGACGACGAAGACGCGGAAAATGCAGCAGACCAAATCACCACATTGTCGGGCGACCACATCCCTCGTCACCCCCGCCTCTCGGCGACAGATCGTTTAGCGATGATGATGAGCAACTATGATCCAAAGAGCGTGAAGTATCTCAGTTCAAGAACGACGAGCTCTGGCGACAGCGGCGATAGCTCAGACGAATGGGAGGCCATCACTACCGTGATACACGACGTGCATCCCGGTATACACCCATCATCTTCCGATGAGGCGTCGGGGGATGGAGTGGTGCAACCAACAACACGACTGGCCCTTGCGTCGGTTCCGGAGGAGCCAGAAGAACTGTCGGTGGCCGCTGGAGAACGCACCTGGTCACTCGGCTTGTTCAGGGATGCGTACGAAGAGCCGGCATTTCGGTTTCATAACTTTCTGACAAATTGCTTTCGAGACGACGAGACATCTCTTCTGGAGAAGGTGGCTCTATTCTTCGAGCTACCGTTTGTGGCGATGAGGACAGTGACTGTCCCTGTGCCTGTAGAGGAACACTACTGCAGGCAGATCTTGGTGAGTGCTGCGTTCTCTGGAGCGTATCGTCAACATCGTTACAAGTCATCTCACAAATTGCGACGCAAAAGGCCTTGTCGATGGCTCTGTCTCCTTATTGGATGATATGGTACATTAGCTCCGTCGCGCTTCCAGCTGCGGCATACTGTTTTATCTCTCTCGTCGCTGCATTGCTGATACTTCGATACGCAGATGACGAAACGTTGCCCCAGATTGTCTCAGTGAGTTTACTCTTGTAGCACACAATCTTTCGATCCTCGCGTGCTCGTCTAATCACTTGCGTGTGCTTCACTAGGTCCCGATATCTCTCTACGGATTCTTCATTGCCGCTACGTGGATAGACACAATCGCCGATTTGCTCGTCAGCTTACTACAGGTTCTGGGCACTATTAGCCGGATTCCGGCATCCATACTGGGCATCACTGTTTTGGCTTGGGGTAACAGCATGGGCGACTTGTCGGCCAATCTTGCGATGGCCAGAAAAGGCATGCCAGATATGGCCACGACCGGGTGCTTTGCCGGCCCGGCATTCAATCTACTCATTGGGAGTGGAATAGGCTTCTTGTATTTGCAGTACGAGCTTCAAAGAAACGTCGTCAGCCCGCTCTCATTGACCCCAGCCATCCGCATTGGATTCGCGTGCATCATACTCAACTGTCTGCTGATCGTAATCTGTGGGATCTTGTTCAAAGGGACGCTTCCATACCGATACAGCTTTGCTCTCTTCACTTTGTACGCACTGTTCATAGCCCTGAGCTTGAAGACAGTGTTTGATAGAACTGAATGAATACTCATGTAACAATAAATCATATCAGAAGTAGCTCTTCACGAGCTCCTCGCAAAGATTCCACACATCCTCCTGCAGCGCCTCGTCCTCCGCAATGGGGTGGCCAAGCTCGATGACCTGGGGGTGAAAATATCTTCCACGCAAATCCTTACTCCGGATCTCATCGGTCGCAGTCCCCAAAAACAGTTCGGTAAGCGCTCCCTCCTCGGACGTCCAAAGCAGACGCTCTTCGATCCAAACCACCAAATCGAACCAGAATTGGGGTATGCCGGGAGCGATGCTCTTATCCTGCGCCAGCTTTGTAAACACCGCGCCGGGATGGGCGGCATTGACATAGATGGACGAGTTTGCTCCCAGCCGTCGTGTCAGAGCCTTTGTCCAGGCCACCTGCCCAAGCTTGCTTCTCCCGTAAACTGACAGCATATTCAGCGTCGACGACGGATTCCCCTCGTTCAGCTTCTCCAGTGTCGAGGGTATCAGGGGCGACGTATCTCCGAAGCGCCAGGGCGATGCGTAGGGGGGCAGCCACATGATACTCGCGAGAGAGGATGTAGAAACCACCCTCGCCATGTCTGACTTCTGCAACACCGGCTCCAACAATCGATACAGCAGATGGTGGCCCACCACGTTGGTTGCAAACACCATTTCAATCCGATCCTGCGACGTTGGCAGCGTGTTTGCGTCCTCATGATCGGGATCATTATATGTCACGATACCCGCATTCAGGAAAAGCATGTCGATGGTCACGTCATTCTGCATAAACGCCCTGGCCGCAAACTGCACCGACTTCAGTTGCGACACGTCCATCAGCATCGGGTGCACCGCCGCCCCCGAATATCCCTCGTCCGCCCGAATTTTGTCGGCGGCCGCAAAGCACCGTTGCATGTTTCGACAGGCCATGTACACTGCCGCTCCGCGCCGGGATAGATGCCGCGAGATCTCGAAGCCGATGCCGCTGTTGGCTCCCGTGACTACTGCCGTTTGTCCTCTCAGGTCGAGCTTCGCGAGGTCGTCGAGCGTCCAGCCCCACGGCGGAGGCGACAGTAGGGGCATCAGCCCGATGCATGGCCTGGGGAGGAGGCCGACGAGCCAGCCCGGAAGAGAGTAGCGTTGCCCGACGTGGAAGACGCCGATTGCAATTGCCAGCAGGGCGGTCAGTAGAGCTCCCAGGAGGGGCTTGCGTGAATTGGTGGCCATGGTGCTGCTTCTCTAGCCTCTACACGGAGCGAATGCTCAGAGGGAACCGCCGCCGACGAGTGTGCAGAGATAGAGTGCATGCACCGACGACGCCGAGCGAGAGCACGGCGTTTGAAGCGTTTGTGGCCGTGGGGGTGGTGGCAAGTTTGGCGCGTCCCCCAATACCAATACTTCAAGTTTGAAGTGTCTCTATCGATGTCAGATGACACGCTAATCGATCATTGCAGGGAGCAGGAATTCCATGCCAGCGAGATCCTTGCTTGCCGAAAGAACAAGCGGATCAAGCTGCATACTAATACATTCGTTCATAAACTCTTCATTATATGCAACTGATAATGCTTTGTATCATTCCGCTGTATTGTATTCTGCAAAATTTGCAAGCAGAAACTCTTCCTCAGCGGCCAGGGCTGCGTCAAGCATCGCTTGTTCCTCCTCTTCCGTCGTTTCATTTGTTGTTTCGCTTTCACTTTGCAGTATTGCTGCATTCGCTGCTGCATTCGCTGCAGCGCCAAGACTCTCTCCGATTGCGCGGACCACCAGATCTCCGAGCATCGCGTCGTACATTGCGCTCGCGCCGGGGGTCGCTGCATTCGCTGCAGCGCCAAGACTCTCTCCGATTGCGCGGGCCACCAGATCTCCGAGCATCGCGTCGTACATTGCGCTCGCGCCGGGGGTCGCTGCATTCGCTGCTGCATTCGCTGCAGCGCCAAGACTCTCTCCATTTGCGCGGTCCGCCAGATCTCCGAGCATCGCGTCGTACATTGCGCTCGCGCCGGGGGTCGCCCCCTCCGCCACCGTCAGCGTGCACGCCACACCCATCGCACACGCCTTCGATGCGTGCGCGCCCTCGGCGGCGCCGCACCGCCCGCAAGTCGGAAACACGCACGCTGTTCCGAAGCCGAGCGCCTCGTGCTCGCCCCGCTGCCGCCCGCAGCGGCTGCAGACCTTGCAGTGGGTCAGGCCCGGGGGAAGGAGCGCGCCCTTCTTCGTCTTCCGTCTATCTGGTTTCAACTGCAGATGCTGTGCGTGCTTTTTGCAGTAGCCTCGGCATCTGGGAAATTGGTCGCATCCATCCTGCCACTTGCACCTCTTGTGCTTGAAGCAGACACTTCCAAACAAAGCAGGATCGGACTGATGCAGGTGGGCATCTTTCGCCCAAAAATCACATCCTTCGACACTGCACGGCATTGGAGGTTGAAGATGCTCAAAGCAAAGATCGTCATGAACGGCATAACCAGCTTCTTCGCCAGTTTCAAGAGTCTGGTTCCACACCTTCACCACCCTCGCCTTGCCCGCAGTATCTCTCAATCGCTCGGCGATGCTCTCCGCTGCCCAGTCGTGCACATCTACCCCATCCACCTCGACGACAACATCTCCCACTAGTAACCCGCCTTTGACAGACGATGTCTCCGACACTGACGTGATAGATGCGACGTTCGGTTGCAAGTTGGTAATTCCAATGCCAACAGGGCCCGGCGGGACGGAGATAGCGCGAATGCAGCACTCTATGCACTTCTCCATATCAGCTGGAAAAACGTCGCCCGGCTTTTTTCCCCGATTGAGCGTGAACCAGTTCGCGAACTCTGGATGCTTTTGGAAGGTGTAGTAATCGACCACCGCATCACACATCTCACGTTCGCCCTCCTCGGACGAGCCAACTCTCACAACAAGTCTCCCGTTCTTGTTGAATTGCATAATCTTGTTGTACCAGTCGGAAATGCGCTCCTCGATCAAGACGAAGATATCCTTCCCCGTCCCTGGCCTCCTCCATCCCATGAGGTCCCAGACGAAACGCCAAAACAGCTCCATGCGCACAGGATCCTCCGTCTCCGCATAAACGTACAGAATGCGCGTCCCATTCTGTAGATAACTCAGCCAAGACCCCCCCATTCTTTCGACAAAGGTCTGGTCAAGGAAGTAGCCGAATTTCCAGCTGCTGATCAAGTACGCAATAGCCGGAGCATCGAGTCGGCCCTCCGTGTGGCGTATTGCATCAAGAAGCTCAAGCTTGTCCTTGCGTGAAATATCACTGGACATGTGGCGAAAAACCAACTCCCGGAGACATCCTGCCTTCTTGTGCACCATCGCTAGAAAATCTCGTCTCTCCTTGGGTGGGATCCAGGTAGACCAGAGATACACCCCTGTGGAACACTCCTCCCGCCCCCGTTTCCAAGAGGCCTGTTGGTCGGCACGCGGATGACAGCTCTGCTCCTCCTCCTCTGGCGGGTGGACGCTCAAACAAGTAGGCCTCACTCCACTCCCGCCGTACAGACGGATCGGGATGTGACCCTCGGTATTATGATCGGGAGTATAGATGCCACGGTCGTCGGCATGTGGCTCACCCTGCTCTTGCCGCGGCTGGGCGCGATCCGGGCCATCATCATCATCAGCTGCAGCTTTCTCCGCATCCTCCTCCCCGAACTTATCCTCCTCAAGGTTGAGGATGCGGGGAGTAGCGGCGCCCTCCTCGCGGGATTTTTGCTTGGCGCCCTCGTCTTCGGTTACCGCGAGAAGAGGTTCGGCGGTGGATTCAGCTGGGGTCTTTTCATTATTGTTGTTGATGGCCGGCTTCTTGGGAGTGGGCCCCGACGACGAGGCCGCCGACGCCTTCCTCTTGCGCGCGGCCGCCGCCGCCTCGTGGAGCTTTGCAGCAGGTACATGGCCCTTCAAAAGTGCAGCGACATCGTCGTCGGACGTTAGGGCTGCGATGGAAACGTCGAGGGCTCCGTCGTCGACGGCATCAGCTGCTTGCGACAAGGTGGGCATCGTATCGGATAGAGCACATGAGAGATAATGAAAGCAACAATAGGCAACAAGCCGCCAGCGACGTACCAAGCGAGGGGAGGAGAGGGACGGAGAGGGCAATCGAAGGGCGGTCAGTTAGATCCGTTGCATTGGCTTTGGCTGCCTCTCGTTTGTGGCTTGCCCGCCTGCCCGCCTTCTCTCTCTCGATTTGATTTGCAAAATCCGTGACGAAATATCACGTGGTTATTTCGCGTGACGGATCAAGGCAGGAACTGTCTTCTAAAAATGACAGTTGTCTTTTTGCAAGTACCGTGACGACGAGTACATTCGCAGTGAGCGTTTGTTTCATGTAGGAAGTAGTATTGAAGCATTTAAATCAGGTACCAATTCCTCTTTTTAGTATGCCACTGGTTTCGCAAGATCTTTCTGGTACTCATAAATCTGTGGAATGAATGACACGCTGAACTGATCGATGCGACATTTGCAAGATCGCGAGGAAGCAATCTCAGCCGCACACTTTTTCTCGGGTGCCATCAGCCTCCCCGACAACTTCAACTTGGATGAGCGGGAGCATGAGGTGAACTGACACGCGAGGAAGCAGCCATTTGGCGCAAATTGATGGCGGTACCACACGGCCAAACAAAGTAGCGTAGCCTCGCCCCCAATCAACGAGGGCATCGTCAATGCGTCCACAAATCATGAAGCCGTCCCGGGTGCAGCCCATCCCCGGTCAAAACCGCGCCGCCAAAGGCGATCCTCCTCTCGACGCGGCCTTCCCCGCGGTGCCCTTTCCGAATCTGTCCGGCACCGTGTCCCCGGCCGATCCGCCCCCAAGTAGTAGTCACCATCCTGATATGAAGCAGGCGCGAGCACCTCTCGTGAGCGCAAGGTCAACGCCATCTCCCAGGACAACCCTCGAAGGAACGAGCGCGCCCATATCGCTGCCCGAGTCCCACGTCCGCCGCACGCCGAGCGAATTGCAGCTCGCCGACAGCGTGCGCCGCGCCGAGCAAAACACCCTGCGCATGCACTCGAGGCTGCTGCGCAAGAGGCAGGAGCAGGCTCGTCGCAATTCCTCGCCAGCAGCGACGGCGAAGAACAGCTCGAAGGCATCCACGAAGTCGCCAAGGCCAAGCTGGCCGAAGCTCAAGAGACAATGGGTCGCCAAGAGCCCAAGGCGCCCCACGCACAAGCCGACGGTGGATGGAGCATGTCTTATGTCTCCATCGAGGAGGATGCCAGTAGGGCGGCGGAAGCCCCGAGATCAGGTCAATGGAAGGATCCTCGCTCAAGGTCTGCGCCGGACACCGAGGAGAGCGACCTCGAGGACGACGGCGTGTTCAGCATGGAGCTGTGACGGTTGCTAAGCTAATGCTACCATAGCTAATATGAGTAGAGCTCATCGCTCGCTGGCATCTTATTACACCGAGCTATCGCGAACACAGAAAAGGTTCATAGACGATGCAACACAATGCATCATCGTTGATGCATGCACCGTCTCAATCGAGGGCGTATGCCTTGAGCAAGTGCCGCGGCGCGTCCGGGTTGTTGCCCCTGCGACAAGAAGGATAGACATTGTCAGCCAGAGGAACACATACGTACACAAGAACCTGAGAAGACATCCGCAGACTCACTTCAGGTTGGCCAGCTCGTACGCGATCATCTGCAGCGGCACCACGGCCCCCAGGGCCGTCAGCGGTCCGTTGCTCGGAATCACGATCGGGTCGTCGTCCAGCCCATCCGCCAACTTTTTGTTGTCGGTGATGATGATGAGTTCCGCTCCTCGCGCCTTGACCTCCTCGCACGCCGTGCGCATGTGGTGGGCGTGCACTGCGGGAGAAGGAAGGTTGTGAGCTTAACGTTGAGCGTTTGCCAAAGGCAGAGATGCATCTTCTTAACAGACAAAGCCAGCAGACTCACTGTCGTCCAGCACGATCATCACGATCGGCGTGGCGCCCTGCTTGCCGTTCTGGTCGTCCTCGATCATTGCAAATGGTCCGTGCTTGAGGGCCCCGCCGCTGTAGCCCTCGGCGTGGAGGTATCCCACCTCCTTCAGCTTGAGCGCCCCCTCCATGGCGATGGGCTCCCCGAAGCCCTTCCCTAGCACGAAGCAGTGCTCCTTGCCCTGCAGCTTCTTCGCCGCCTTCTTGCACGCGCTCTGCGTTCGCATCAGCATCCCGAACGTGATGGGCAGGCGCTGCAACGCTTCCGCGAGCGAGTTTGTATCGCTCGTTTTGACCTTCAAGCCCTTCTCCTTCGCCTTCGTCTGACGGAACCACAGCGCCACCAGTGCCAAACACACCACCTCCGTCGTGAACGTCTTCGTGCTGGGCGCCGCGTTCTCCTGCCCGGCGTTCGTGTACACGCCGCACTTGGTCATGTTGGCAATCGTGCTGCCCACGCCGTTCACGATGCTGATCGCCGGCACGCCGTACCGATTCGCCAGCTGGACCACGTCGATGACGTCCTTCGTCTCGCCCGATTGCGAAATGACCAGGAGGCCGGACTTGGACGGGTCGGTGCTGGACTGGATCCGAAAGTCGCTGTCCTCGGCGCTGTTGGCGTCCATGGCCGACACGTTCGCGAAGACGCCGGCGTGGCGGAGCAGCTTCGTGCCGTAGTTCGCGGCGTTGAAGCTGCTCCCGCACCCCACCACGGACAGGCTGTCGATGCCCTTCAGGCGGTCGTAGTTGGCTTCGAGGCCCCCGAGCGTGGCCGTGTCGAGCGACAGCCGTCCGCCGAAGCAGAGGGCGTGGCCGATGGCCTGCGGCTGTTCCATCACCTCCTTGATGAACCAGTGGGGGTACGGTGCCGGACTCGCCTCCTCCTCGCTCTCGTCGGCCACGACTGACCTCGTCAAATCCAAGTTCCTCCCGTCGACGGTGATCGTCGCCACCTCCCGATCCTCGAGCTTGATGAAGTTCCGCGAGAAGCCCTTGAACGCCGAGGGATTGCTCGCGACGAAGGTGCCATTGTCGCCCACGCCAATGTACAGCGGCGAGCCGTGGCTGGTCACCACGAGTTCCTCCGGCAAATCCGAGCACATGACCACGAGGCCCCACGTTCCCTCGCAGCGCTTCATCGCCTTTTCCGTCGCCACGCGAATGTCCACGTTGCCGCCCTCGTAGTAATGCCCGATGAGCTTGGCAATCACCTCCGTGTCCGTTTGTCCCTCGAATTTGTACCCCAGTTCCTTCAGCTCCT